>PVJL010014886.1:0-26322 GCA_004026885.1 Lyroderma lyra
GAACTTGAAAACCTTTGTCCGCAAAGACTTATGTACCCCAATGTTCATTGCAGCGCTGTTCACAGTGGCCAAAACATGGAAACAACCAAAGTGCCCTGCGACAGATGACTGGATAAAGAAGCTGTGGTACATTTACACAATGGAATATTACTCAGCTGTAAGAAAGGATGAAATATTGCCATTTGCAACAAAATGGATGGACCTGGAGATTATCATGCTAAGTGAAATAAGCCAGACAGAAAAAACAAAGAACTGCATGATTTCACTCATATGCGAAATATAAAACTGAAAGCAAAGAAAAAAAGAAATGAACAAACAAATAACCCATGGACACAATCAATAGTTTAATGTTTATTTGGGGACAAGTGGGTTAGGGAGGGGAGAAAGGGGAGGGGGTGGGAGAGGAGGGGGGGAAGCTAAATATACGGTGATGGAAACAGAAGTCACATTAGGTGGTGAACTTATTATACATTAAATTGACAATGCACTGTAGAATTGTATACCTGAAACCTATGTAATCCTTGCTAACAGATGTCACCCCAATAAATCTAACAATAAAAATGAATTAAAAAATATTAAGACCTGCAATGATCCTTTTTGTTTCCAGAGCAAGCTTGTCTGACCTGCTGCCCACAAACTGCATGTAGCTCAGGATGACTTTGAATGCAGACCAACACAAACTTGTAAACTTTCTTAAAATATTACAAAAATTATGCATAGACCTTTTCTTTTAGCTCATTAGCTATCATTAGTGTTATTGTATTTTATGTGCGGCCCGAGACAATTCTTCCAGTGTGATCCAGGGAAGCCGAAAGTTTGGCTGTTCTTGTTCTAAAGTATGAAACTGAAATAGATGGTCCACTGTTTGGTACATATCATTAATCATTATTTAAATTTA
Source organism: Lyroderma lyra (assembly GCA_004026885.1). NCBI lineage: Eukaryota > Metazoa > Chordata > Mammalia > Chiroptera > Megadermatidae > Lyroderma > Lyroderma lyra. Next base: position 899 of record PVJL010014886.1, read on the forward strand.
TAGAGAATACACAGCCTAATTTAAAATGGGTGTGGGGGGGCGATGGTGGGCATGCATGTTATGTGTGTAGTGGATGATGCCTGAGGGAAAGGTGCCTAAAAAGAGGGTAAACAAGTCATCTAGAAGCAATAGATGGGACCAAGATAGTTTTTTATTGTCAAATTTATTGGGGTGACAATGGTTAGTAAAAAGTACTTAAGTTCCAGGTGTACAATTGTACAGCACATCATCTATGTGTTGTTCCATGTGTTCATAATCCAGAGTCAGTTCTCTTTCCATCACCATAAATCGGAGACCTTGTCCCTTCTCTCTCACTCCCTCCCACCACACCCTCAGATAACCATTAACCACTAAACAATAGTGTCCAGAGGTTTTTGTGTTTTGTTATTTTTGTTGTTTTTGCTTTCACCCTTGTGTTCAATATATAAGTGAAATCATATGGTTCTTGGTGTTTTTCTGTCTGGCTTATTTTACTTTGCATGATTGTCTCAAGGTCCATCCATGTTTTCATAAATGGCCCTATTTCACAAGAAAAATATTTTAATGCTACTTTTGAAGTTGATGAAAGTCTTTTAGATTATAAATGTTCAGTGTTTTGTTCTTTGTCATGCTTCATTTTGACCTAATTCAAGTCTCTGCTTCTCAGAACTACAGTAATGTATGGAGTCATAAAAATAATTTTTCTGAGTGGCTCTTTTATTCACTGTTGGATTTATTGGGGTGGCATTGGTTAATAGAAATTACATAGGTTCCAGGTGTACACTTCTACAGTACATCATCCATGTGTTGCATTATGTGTTCAACACCATGTCAATTCTCTTTCCATCACAATATATTTGGCTCCTCCCTCTTCTCCCATCCCATTCTCCTCTTCTCCCACCACTTCCCCCTTACTCCCAGGTAATCACTAAACTATTGACTGTATCTTTTTGTTTTCATTGATTTCAGTTTCATATTCCACATATGAGTGAAGTCATATGGTTTTTGCTGTCTAACCTATTCCCCTTAGCATGATGTTCTTGAGATCCATCCATTTTGTTGCAAATGGTAGTATTTCATTTTTTTATATCTGAGTAATATACCCTTGTGTACATGTACCACAGCTTCTTTATCCAGTCATCTATTGAAGGATACTTTGGTTGATTCCATGTCTTGGCCATTGTAAACAGCACTGCAATTAGCATTGGGGTACATAAGTTATTTCAGACTCAGGTTTTTAAATATTTGAGGTAGATACCAATCAATATGATTGCTGGGTCACATATGCTAATTCCATTCCCAGTTTTCTGAGGAGCCTCCACACTGTCCTCTATAGCAGTTGTACCAATTTACATTCCCACTGACAGTGTAAGAGTTTCTTTTTCTCCACATCCTCTCTAGCACTTATTCCTTATCTTTGTTGATAATAGTCATTGTAATAGGTGTGAGGTGATATGTCATTGTGGTTTTGAAATGCATTTCTCTAATAGCTAATGACGCTCAGCATTTTTTTATATGTCTCTTGGACATTTGTATATCTTCGTAAAAGAAGTGTCTATTCAGGTCTTCTGCCCACTTTTTAATTGGGTTGTTTGTTTTTTAGTCATTGAGTCATACTAGTTATTTATATACTTTAGATATTAGACCTTTTTCAGATGTGTTGTTTGCAAATATTTTCTTCCATTCAGTTGGCTGTCTTTTTGCTCTCTTGACTTTTTTTTCTGCTGTGCAGAAGATTTTTAGTTTGATATAGTCACATTTATTTATTTTGGCTTTTACTTCCCTTGCCTTAAAAGCCAGGTTCATAAAGTCCTCCTTTAGCCTGAAGTCTATAAGTTTAGTACTAATGTTTTTTTCTACACAATTTGTGGTTTCACGTTGTATGTGGAGGTCTTTTATTCATTTTGAATTAATTTTAGTATATAATGACAGTTCACAGCTAAGATTCATTCCTTTGCATGTGTTTTGTCCAATTTTCCCAGCGCCATCTACTGAAGAAATTTTCTTTTCCCCATTGCATACTTTTTACTCCTCCATAAAAACTTATTTTTGGATTTATTTCTGAGTTTTTGATTCTGTTCCATCAGTCTAAGTGTTTGCTTGTTTGATTGTTTTGCCAATATCAAGCTGTTTTGATTATTGATGCTTTGTAGTATAAATTAAAATTGGAGCGCATGATACCACCAGCCTTATTCTTTTTATATAGTATTTCTTTGGTGACTTGAGGTCTCTTGAGTTTCCATACAAATCTGATATTTTTTAAATCTATTTCATGAAGGTATGTTTGTGGGATTTTGAGGAGAATTGCATTAAATGTGAATATTGAGTGGTTTTTAAGTGGAAGTATCATTAAACCAGCAATTTAAATGCAAGTAAATTAAAATAATGATGATTTGGCATTAGAAATTTTATCATATTGCCACAGAATAGAAAGAATGATACATGAATGATTCTTGTGCATTAAGTTCCAGTCTGTGAAGTAGGCGAATAAATCAGTAGCAGAAAGTACTTGTGGGTTCTTGCCATATTATACTGTAATTCCAATATACAAGATGTATTTCTCTGTCCAGCAAATAATGTTATTTTCATTTTGAATTATGCTTTTTGGATTGTGTGTGGAAATGTTAACTAGAAAAGTGGGGTGCAAGAGAAAACAAGCCTGATTAGAGTGCTGAAGTATGTAACTTTGGTGAGAATTATTACCCAAGTATTATTGAAAAAGAAAAAAGAATAAGAATTCAAAAATATGAATATGGAGAAAGGAAGTAAATTTTCTATTTGTTATCTTCTTTTTTAATTCATTTTTATTGTTAGACTTATTGGAGTAACATCTGTTAGCAAGGATTACATAGGTTTCAGGCATACAATTCTACAGTGCATTGTCAACTTGATGTATAATAAGTTGACCACCTAATCTGACTTCTCTTTCCATCACCTTATATTTAACTTCGCCCCCTCCTCTCTCGCCCCCTCCCCTTTCTTCCCTCCCTAACCCACTCATCCCCAAATAAACTTTAAACTATTGATTGTGTCCATGGGTTGTTTGTTTCTTCATTTCTTTTTTCTTTGCTTTCAGTTTTATATTCCGCATATGAGTGAAGTCATACAGTTCTTTGTTTTTTCTGTCTGGCTTATTTCATTAAGCATGGTGATCTCCAGGTCCATCCATTTTGTCGCATATGGCAATATTTCATCTTTTCTTATAGCTGAATAATATTCCATTGTGTATATGAACCACAGCTTCTTTATCCAGTCATCTGTCGCAGGGCACTTGGGTTGTTTCCATGTTTTGGCCACTGTGAACAGTGCTGCAATGAACATTGGGGTACATAAGTCTTTGCGGACAAAGGTTTTCAAGTTCTTTGGGTAGATCCCCAGAAGGGGGATTGCTGGGTCAAATGGTAGCTCCATTCCCAATTTTCTGAGGAAACTCCACACTGTCTTCCGCAGTGGTTGTACCAGGTTGCACTCCCACCAGCAGTGTACCAGAGTTCCTTTCTCTCCACATCCTCTCCAACACTTGTTATTCTTTTTCTTGTTGATAACAGCCATTCTAACAGGTGTGATGTGGTATCTCATTGTGGTTTTGATTTGCATTTCCCTGATAGCTAATGAGGATGAGCATTTTTTTCATGTCTGCTAGCTATTTGTATTTCTTCATGGGAGAAGTGTCTGTTTAGTTCTTCTGCCCACTTTTTAATGGGTTTGTTTGTTTTTTTGTTGTTAAGTCTTATTACTTCCTTTTATATTTTAGATATTAGACCCTTATCTGATGTGTTATTTGCAAATATATTCTCCCATTCAGTTGGCTGTCTCTTTGCCTTGTTGATGGTTTCTTTTGCTGTTCAGACGCTTTCTAGTGTGATATAGTCACATTCATTTATTTTTGCTTTTATTTCCCTTGCCTTTGAGGACAGGTTCATGAAGTCTTCCTTGAGTCCTAAGTCTATAAGTTTAGTACCAATGTCTCCTTCTATACAATTTATTGTTGCAGGTCTGATCTGAAGGTCTTTAATCCATTTTGAGTTAATTTTTGTATACAGAGAGAGTTCACAGCTGAGGTTTATTCTTTTGCATATGTTTTTCCTGTTTTCCCAGCACCACCTACTAAAGAGGGTGTCTTTTCCCCATTGTATGTTTTTTGCTCCTTTATCAAAAATTATTTGTCCATAAATTTGTGGGTTTATTTCTGGGTTTTGAGTTCTATTCCATCGGCTTATATTTCTGTTCTTCTGCCAGTACCAAGCTGTTTGGACTATTGATGCTTTGTAAGAAAAACGGAAGTCAGGAAGTGCAATGCCACCAGCCTTATTCCGTTTAAGTAGTACTGCTTTGGCAATTCTAGGTCTTTTATAGTTCCATATAAATCTAATAATTCCTTTATCTATTTCATGAAAGTATGATTGAGGGATTTTGATGGGTATTGCATTAAATCTGTAGATTGCTTTGGGCAGAATGGCCATTTTAACAATGTTAAGTCTTCCTATCATGAACAGGGGTTATTTTTCCACCTCTTAAAGTCTGTTCCAATTTCTTTCAAAAGTGTCTTATAATTTTCAGCGTATAAGTCTGTCACGTTCTTCGTTAAGTTAATTCCCAGGTATTTCATTCTTTTTGTTGTGAAAGCAAAAGGAATCGACTCCCTCATTTCTTTTTCTGTGGATTCATTGTTTGTATAAAGGAATGCTGTTGATTTTTGTACATTGATTTTGTATCCTGCAACTTTACTATATACGTTAATTGTTTCTAATAGTTTCCTGGTGGAATCTTTGGAATTTTTTATTTAAAGGATCATCATGTCATCCGCAAATAGTGACAATTTGACCTCTTCTTTTCCAATTTGGATACATTTGATTCCTTTCTCTTGCCTGATTGCTGTGGCTAGAATTTCCAGCTCTATATGAAATAACAGTGGTGACAGGGGACATCCCTGTCTTGTTCCTGATTTTAGGGAAATAGGTTTCAGCTTTTCCCCATTCAGTATGATGTTTGCCAAGGGTTTGTCATATATGGCCTGTATTATGTTGAGATACTTTCCTTCTATACCTATTTTATTTAGTGTTTTGATCATAAATGGATGTTGTACCTTGTCGAAAGCCTTTTCTGCATCAATTGAAATGACCATATGGACTTTATTTTTTATTTTCTTTATGTGGTGTATCACATTGATTGATTTTTGTATGTTGAACATCCTTGTGCTCCCGGGATGAATCCCACTTGATCATGATGTATGATCTTTTTGATGCATTGTTGTATTCTGTTTGCTAATATTTTGTTTAGGATTTTTGCATCTGTGTTCATCAGAGATATTGGTCTATAGTTTTCTTTTTTGTGTTGTCTTTGCCAGGCTTTGGTATTAGGGTAATGTTGGCCTTATAGAATTAGTTAGGAAGTATTGCTTCCTCTTCAATTTTTTGGAAGAGTCTGAGAAGGATAGGCATTAATTCTTTGAATGCTTGGTAGAACTCATTGGTGAAACCATCTGGTCCAGGGCTTTTGCCTTTAGGGAGATTATGCATAGTCATTTCAATCTCATTGCTATTGATTGGTCTATTCAGATTATCCAGTTCTTCTTGGTTCAGTCTTTGTAGGCTATAAGTTTCTAGAAACTTTTTCATTTCTTCTAGGTTGTTAAATTTAGTGGCATAAAGTCCTTCATAATATTTCCTTATAATCCTTTGTATTTCTGTGGTATCAGTGGTAATTTCTCCCCTTTCATTTCTAATTTTGGATATTTGTGTCCTTTCCTTTTATCCTTTGATTAGTGTCGCCAGGGATTTGTCAATTTTGTTGACTTTCTCAAAGAATCAGCTCTTCGTAATATTAATTTTTCCTATTGTCTTTCTTTTCTCAATTTTGTTTAGCTCTACTTTAATTTGTATCATTTTTTTCCTTCTGCTGATTTTGGGTTTTGTCTGTTCTTCTTTTCCTAGTTCTTTAAAATGGGATGCTAGGATGTTTACTTGTGATTTTTCTCGTTTCTTAAGATAGGCCTGAAATGATATAAATTTCCCTCTTATTACTGCTTTTGCTTCATCCCAATATTTTTGATATGTTGTATTTTCATTGTCATTAGTTTCTATGTATTTTTAACCTTTTTAATTTGTCCTTTGATCCAGTCATTTTTTAATAAGATGTTGTTTAAGCTCCATGTATATGGGATTTTTTCTGCTTTCTTTTTGCAATTGATCTTCAATGTCAGAGCTCTGTGGTCTGAGAATACACTTGGTATGATTTCAATCTTTTTTAATTTGCCGAGGTTAGTTTTGTATCCTAGCATATTGTATATTCTTGAGAATGTTCTACGTGCACTAGAAAAAAATGGTACAGTCTCGTTTTGCTTAATGAAGTGTCCTGTAAATGTCATTATGTCCAATTGCTGTAATGTGTCATTTAAAGTTGATATTTTCTTATTTATGTTCTGTTTAGATGATCTGTCCATGGCTGTTAAGGGGTTGTTTAGGTCCCCTACAATGATTGTGTGTTTGCCTATTTCTTCTTTCAGATCTTTTGGTAGTTGCTTTGTATAGTTTGGTGCTTCCTGATTTGGGGCCTATATATTAATTAGAGTGAAATTTTCTTGTTATATTGTGCCATTTATCATTAAGTAATGTCTATCTTTGTCTCTTATTTTCTTTTTTAACCTATAGTTTGTTATGTCACATATCAATATGGCAACTTTTGCTTTTCTCTGCATACCATTTGCTTGGAGTATTGTTCTCCATCATTTTACTCTGAGTCTGTGTTTGTCCTTGTGGCTGAAGTGTGTCTTTTGGAGGCAGCATATGGATGGCTTTTGTTTTATAATCCAGTCTCCTACTTTGTGTCTTTTTATTGATGAGTTCAGTCCATTAATATTTAGAATCATGGTTGATATATGAGAATTTTCTATTGCAATTACTTCTTTTTTTAAATGTATTTTGTCCCAACTCTTTTTCTTTTATTCTCATATTTTGTTTTAGGTCAAAAGCCTCCTTTAGTATTTCTTAAAATGCCAGCCTTATGCTGAAGAATTCTCTCAGCTTCTTTTTGTCTGTGAAGATCTTTATTCTTTCATATCTGAAAGATAATGTTACAGGATAATTTATTCATGGCTAGAAGTCTCTCTCTTTTAATATTTTGGATATTTGATTTCATCTTCTCCTGGCTTGTAGATTTTCTACTGAGAAGTCTGATTATAACCTGATGGGTTTTTAAAAAAAGTTATATATATTTTTTTCTGGCTCCTTGAGAATTGTCTCTTTGTCTATGGTTTTTGACATCTTCAGTATAATGTGTTTTGGAGATGATATGCTGTGGTCCAGGTAGCTAGGGGGCCTATTTTCTTCTTGATTTTGAGGTTCCAGATCTTTCCTTATGTTTCAAAAGTTCTCGTCTACTATTTGTTTCATTATGCTTTTTGTAGATTGTTTTCTTCCCCATCTTCTTTGCCTATTATTCTAATATTGCTTTTTTCTAATGGAGTCACATAGTTTTTGCAAAACTTTTTCAATTTTTTTTTTTTTTTACTTTTAGTCCCTATCTTCTTCTTTCTGAGTTGTTTCCATGTTCTGATCTTCAAAATCACTAATTCTTTACTCCATCTGGTTGGCCTGATTCTCATGGCTGTTATTTCATTTCTCACTTCTTTTACTGTATTATTTATCTCTCAAATTTCCATCTTGTTCTTCTTTAAAATTGGGATTTCTTTGTTAAAATGCTCCATTTATTCACAAATTTTTTTTTTCTGAGATCATTCATGTCAACAATGGTGTTTTGTCAGTATGTTTTCATTTTTCTCAGTCTGTAGAACTGCGACCTTGTATTCTATGTCACTTAGTTCATAAATTTCTAGATCTATAAAATCCTTTTCCAGAGAGGTTTCAAGTTGTTTTTAAGCAATATGTTTGTTGTGTTCTTTTTCTGTGGCATGAGGGATTTACCTCTGACATTACTGAGGATATCTTTCTCTTCCTGATTCCTATTTTTGTGATGTCTTGCTACAGACATTAAGTGAGGCTGGGGGGCAAGTTTTGAGAAAAAGGCGAGTTGCTTAAGAAGTATCTACAGTGTCCACCAAAGTTTGGGGGAGGGGCAAGGTGATCTGCAGTTTCTCAGCTTCCTGCAGTTCCTTGGGGAAGCTGGGGTAGAAAGGTGAGGCCGATGGAATGCAAGCTGTGGCTGTTTACATTGGTCAGGGTGAGTGCCACCAGCTCAGCCTTTATCCCTTCTCCTGAGACTGAGTTTTACCCAGGACCTTGTTTCAGTGGTTCATTTCATTTCCATGCCAACAGCTCTCTGCAATGTTTGCAAGTGCCGAGAGCCACAGTGCTGTATCTGGGGGCCCTATTTTCACTGAAGGCTGTTCGGATGCCTTGCTCAACTTCCATGACACCCAGGTTATGACTCCCAGAGTGTGTCTCTAATACGCTGCTATTGGATCCAGCTCCCCCTGGTCTGGCAGGGTTTCTACCACTCTGGCCTCCACTCTTGTCACCACTTGGCCTCCCTCCAATCCCCAAGTATCATGCTACTCCCTGATTTTTTCCTAATTTCTTCAGTTAGCCGCAGTCGGATTGGGTTGCTAATTGTCTCTGCTCCCTCTCTTCTCTCCTGCTCACCATTCTTTCTCTAACCTTCAGGTGTTTTCTTGTGATGCATGGATGTCTCAGCTGTCACTGTGCCACACAAGGTTTCCAATTTGGATCCTGGACAGCCATTTAATTTTATTTTCTGGGAAAGTGTTTAGGGATCTTCTGTCTGGTAGCCATTTTGCCATGCCCTGCCTTTTTAGTAGTTTTTAAATCTCAAGTCTTATGTTTAAATTTTTAATGCATTTTGAGGATTTTTTTCTGTATATTATGTGAGATAAAGGCCAATTTCTTTTGGCTGTGTGTGGATAACTGGTTTCTCAACATTATTTCTTTAAGAGATTACCATTTTCTCATTATATGTTCTTGGCACCTTTGTCAAAGATTAATTGATCATTAATTTATGGACTTTTTTCTAGCCTCAATATTCTGTTCCATTGTTTTATTTGTCTGTTTTTATGTCTGTTTCATATCATTTTGAATATCATAGCTTCATAACATATTTTGAAATCAGAAAGTGTGATGCCTCCAGCTTCATTCTTCTTGCTCAATATTGCTTTGGCTATTCTGAATCTTTTGTGGTTCCATAAGAATTTTAGAATTTTTTTTGTGTGTGTTTCATTGGAAAATGCATTTGGAATTTTGAAAGGAATTATGTTGAATCTATAGATCACTTAGGGAATTATGGATCTTTTAGCAACATTAGTGCTACCAAACAATGGACATGGGATATAATTCCATTATGTCTTCCTCAATTTCTTGTATCATGCAACTGAATATTTTATTGAATTCATGCATTAGTTCTAATGATTTTTTCATGGAGTCTTTGGGGTTTTCTATGATAAGTGTTTTTCACCTGCAAATGCAGTTTTACTTTTTTTTTCCTGATTTGAATGCATTTTATTTAATTTACTTGTGCACTTGTTCTGGCTTGGGCTTCCAGTAATGTGCTGAATATAGTGGTGATTGTGGGCATTTTTTATTTTTCCTGATTTTACTTGATTATTTAATTTTAAATAATGTTTAATTTTTAATGACATTTGACATACAATATTTTATTAGTTTCATGTGCACAACATAGTGATGGCACTTTTATATAACTTATGAAGTCATCACCTCAAAAAATCTAGTACTGATCTGACACCATACATGGTCATTACAATACAGTTGACTGTATGCTCCATGCTGTAATTTGTACTTTTATGACTATTTTATAATTATAAAGTTATACTTTTTAATCTCTTCTTTTTCCCCCGTCTCTTCATGCCCCCTCCCATGTTGAAAATATCAAAATGTTTTCTGTATCTATGAGTCTGTTTCTGTTTTGTATGTTTGTTTATTTTGTTTCTTAGAGTCCACATGTAAGTGGAATCATATGATATCTGCCTTCTCTGCCAGACTTACTACACGTAGAATGATACCCTCTTTGTCTAACCAGGTTGTTGTGGGTGGCAAAATTTGTGTATGTGTGTGTATGTGGCTTAGTAATATTCCATTGTATATATGTACCACTTTTTTAACATTCAATATTATTTTATATTAGTTTTAGGTGTACAACATAGTACTTGGATATTTATATAATTTAAGAAGTGATCCTTCTGACTAGTTTAATACTCGCCTGGCACTACACATAATTATTATTATACTATTCCTTATGCTTTACTTTATATACCCATAACTACTTCATAATTACCAATTTGTACTTAATACCTTCAACTTTTCACCCTGCTCCCAATGCCCTCTAAATTATCACTCCAACAAATCTAGTATCCGTCTGATACCATACATATTTATTACAATATCATTGACTATAATTCTTATGCTATATCCTACATCCTCATAACTACTTTGTAACAACCAAATTGTACTTCTTAATCTCTTACCCTTTTTTCACTCACACCCTAATATTTCCTCCCATCTAGCAACCATCCAAATATTTTTGTATCTATGTGTTTGTTTCTGTGTTGTTTATTTTCTTCTTTAGATTCCACATATAAGTGAAATAAAATTGCATCTGCCAGTCTCTGACAACTCACTAAGTACAATACTCTCCACATCTTTTTATTGGAGATCTTAATCCTTCTAAAATTAAAGTAATTGTTGATATATATGTATTTTCTGCTATTTAATTATTCATAATTTTGCTCTTTTTTTACATCTTAAAGAGGTCCATCTAACATATTTTGTAATACTGGTTTGGTGGTGCTGGACTCCTTTAGCTTTTTCACATCTGAGAAACTCTTCATCTGTTTTTTGATTCTAAATGAAAGCCTTGCTGGATAAACTAATCTTTGCTGTAGGTCCTTGGTTTTCATCACGTTCAATATTTTCTGTCAATTCTTTCTGTCCTGTAAAATTTCTGTTGAGAAATCAGCTGATAGTCTTATGGGAACTTCTTTTTGAGTTACTAGTTGCCTTTCTCTTGCTGCTTTTAGGATTCTGTCTTTGTCTTTAATCTTTGTCATTTTAATTATAATGTGTCTTGGTGTGGGCCTGTTGGGGTTCATTTTGTTTGGGACTTTCCTGTGCTTCCAAAGATTATATGTCTACTTCCTTCACCAAGTTAGGGAGGTCTTTCAGCCATTATTTCTTCAAAAATGTTCTCAATCCTTTGTCTTCTCTCTTCTCCTTCTGGAACTTCTATGATATGAATGTTGTTATGCTTTATGTTGTCCCAGAGGTCCCTTAAATGCTCTCAAATTTTTGAATTCTTTTGTTTGTCTGTACTGATAGAACATTTTCTCCTACTTTATCTTCCAAATCACTGATTCAAGCCTCTGCTTCATCTAGTCTGCTGGTGATTTCTTCTATTGCATTCTTTATTTCACATACTATATTTATTATTTCTGCCTGGTTCTTCTTCATGACTTCTATGTTTTTCTTTACAATTATTTTCTCTTTGTGTAAGTTTTCACTAAATTTCTTGAGCTTCCTTATAACCATTGTTATAAGAAACTTGAGATCAAATGACAAAGTGAATGGCTCAAACTGATAAGAACTTAAATCACATGTATACATTCTATTTCTTTGTGCTGCTCCACCCAGTTTATGTTATTGATGCCACCAATCATATATATGATTTTATCTTGAGTCTTTTAATTTCAATTTGAAGAAGTTCTTTATCAATTTTAAGATCTAGTGTTAATGAATTCTCCCATGTTTTCTTTTTCTGGGAAAGTCTTAACTTTTTCATTGTTGCAGGACAGAATTATTACATACAGTATTCTTAGTAAAAATTTATTTTTTTCATATCTTTGGATATATTATCCTATTGTCTCTGGCCTGAATGGTTTCTTCTGATAATTATATAAAATTTTCTTTGTACATGAGGAATCACTTTTCTCTCACAGGTTTCAAGATTATCTCTTTGTTTTTTACTTTCAGCTGTTTGGTTAAATGTATTTCAGTTTGAGTATATTTGGTTTTAGCCTATGTGGGGTTGTTGAGTTTTTGGAATTTATCCATTTTTTCTCCTTTATTAGTGAAGTTTCAGCCATTATTTCTTTAACTCAGTATGTTCTCTCTCTCTCTCTCTCTCTCTCTCTCACTCTCTCTCCTCTCTTTCTTTTATTTGCTTTGTCATCTTCTTCTAGGACTCCCATATGTGTTGGCTTGATGGTAAAATATAATTCCTTTAGGTCTTCTTCACTTTTGTTCATTATTTTTTGTTCCTGTGTCTAGATTATTTCGAATGACCTACCTTCAAGTTTACTGATTATTTCTTCTAAAGAGTAAAATCTACCGTTCAACATCTATAGTGAGGTTTTAAATTTACTAATTATATTTTTAAGCTCTATAATTACCATGAGTTTTTAAAAATATTGTTTCTACCTCTTTGTTAATATTCTCCTTTTATTTATGCATCATTTTCCTGATTTTGCTTAGTTGTCTATCTTCAATCTCTTTGGGATTGTTGAACAGTTTTAAGACTTGTGTTTTAAATATTTTTTCAGATAAGTAGAAGTTTAGCTTTTCTTTAGTATTGGTTTTTGAAGGTTATTTTGTTCCTTTTATTGGGACATGTATCTCTGTGTTATAAATACTTTGTAATTTTTTTTTTAATTTGGCCATTTGAAAAAAAATAGCAACCTCTCCCAGTCCTTATGAACTAGCTTTATGAAAGAGAGACTTCACCAACTAGACTGTATAGAAGTCTTGTGACCTCACAAATCTGTTCTGGATATATAGCTTCTCTGATCTTAAGTGTGTGTGCTTTAATTCTAGTATATATGGCTGCTTTTAACTATCTTAATTTTCCTAAGTAACTCACATTTGTTTCTTTTCAGGACCTTTAAATTTCTATTTCTGTTGATTTCTCTGCCACAAACTCTTAATTCTGCTTTTTGCACAATGCCTGCCTGTGGAATGCCTTGACTGCTTTAAAGTTTTGTACTACTTACCTGTTTTCATTAGATCCTCACCATATATTCAAACTATACCACTATTTTCTCAGTTATTTATGCTATATGAGACACAAAGTAGTGTCCAACTTCAGGAAGCCCCCAGCAGCCTCAGACAGTTTAAAACACTGAACTCAAGGTAAGTTTTTTTTTTTTTTTGAACCCATGTGAACTACCTGGAACTGGGAGTTTTACTACTGATTGCACTATGTCATGCTGGGTTGGGGAAGGTGCAGTTGCAAACAAAAATGCCTCCAAATTCTCCCATTCTTATATCATTCTTGGTGTAGTTTCATCTGTGTGTGTCATTTCATTAACTGGTTTCTGGGAGACTCACAAAGGTGTTTCTGAATGTATACTTCTGTTTTCTTGGTGTCTTTATGGAGAAAGGACAGCCTGGAGCTTTTTAGTCTTAATCTTGGTGATGTAAATAATTTTTTCTTGAGCCCGTGTTATAGTTTGTTTTTGTGTAGAGTAATTTGTCCATTTCATAGATTACCTAGTATGTATGCATGCATGTATAAATATAAAATATATATTTATATATGTTGCATTATTCTATGTAAAAGATGATACTTCTGTATAAAATTCTTAGACCAAAAATTGGGGATTATCTTATAGATGGGAGTAAATTGTGTATTAATTTCTTAATGTTGAGTTAGAAAAGTAGGAGTCATCTCATATAATACATAGCGGCATCTTATACATAGAAAAATGTGTGTGTGTGTGTGTGTGTGTAAATACACACACACACACACACACACACACACACAAATGATTTTTAGTTCTATAATATTAAAATTAATGTGCCACCTCTCATTCATAATTTTGATTATTCCGATGTTCTTTTTGTTTGTTTAAAGTTTTGTCAATTTTGTTGTAATTTTTAAAGAATCAATTTATGGTTTTGTTGAATTTCTTATATTGTATTTCTATCTTCTACTTTTTTTATTTATATAAAATACTTTATCATTTTGTCCCTATGCTTTATTTCTGTTTAGTTTGTTCTTTTTTCTAGTATTTTAGTATGGATATTAAAATTATAGATTTAAGATACTTATTATTTTATAATCTGTAAATTAGAGTTATAAATGTTTTGAAAACTGCTTTCAATGCATTTCTTAAGTTTTAATTTGTTATATTTTTATATTTATTCATCTTGAAATAATTTTTTGTGGTTTCTTTTTTGACTTATTGGTACTTTAGAAATGCTTTTAATATTTATGTATTTCTGATGTTCCATATTTATTTGTGTGATTTTTCTCTAATTCCATTTTATTTGACCAACAAACATTATATAATTTTAATAATTTGAAATATATTGATAATTTTTTTGTATTTTAGCATATGTTCTATCACAGAGTGTTCCATGTGCATTGTAGCAGTATATGTTTATTTCAATGTATTGTTGTTTGTTTGTTTTTTTAGTTTTGGTTTCATGTATTTTGCAGCTGTTAGGTGCCTGTATGTTTACGATTGTTTTATTGTCTTGAGGGAGTGTCTTGTTTATTATTATACATTTTCATTCTTTGTCTCTTTTGCCAATTTTTTCTTAAGGGCTACATTTTTTTTTATCAGTGTGGCAAATCCATTTCTGTTTTATTTACTGTTAGCATGGAATATCTATTTTGATTCTTATACTTTCAATGTATCTTTGTCTTTTTTTTGAGTCGTGTATTTACTTAATTTATCTTTAATTACAGTTGATATTCAATATTATTTTATATTATTTTCAGGTATACAGCATTGTGGTTAGACATCAATATAATTTACAAAGTGATCACCTCTGTTTATTCTACTCCCTTTTCATTAAAATAAATTTCAGGCTTCTAATCTAAAGGGTTGTTTCAGCTCTAGTTTCCTTGTAGGGTGGTATTAGGCTGTCATTAAGACTGAATCATAGCATGACTTCTTTTTCATCTCTCTTATGCATCATTCTCCTTTCTTGTACATGTGTTACTATAAAAGGTACTCTTTAATAAGTAATTTTTGACACTACATTTTGTCCCAGAGTCAGCATCCTAGGACCCAACCTACAATATGTGTTCTCTATTAGGTTACAAATATCTCTATTTATAAATAACTTTATTATTTACAGAACTTATATCTACAATATATTAATTTATTTTATGTTTTTACTCTTTTTATTTGAAATAAGTGGGTCAAAGTGTTCTACAACTTGGCTTTCTGTGTATATTTTCTGTAACAGTTGCTGTTTCTATTTCAAAACTATGACCTTTTTGTTAAAACTTTTCATATTTATTCTCTATACATTGCATCTTTTATTGTAATAAGGTACTATGAGCTCACTGCATGCATTTTGCCATGAATTCAAATGGTCTTGACATCAGCTTGCTTTATTTTTTAAGTAAACTTTTTCTTTCAAATTTTGAGTTACTTTTTTTTGGTATGCTTTTCATAAACAACATATTTGTGTGTATGTAATATTCAAAAGTTTATGTACATAGATAAATCCTAGTAATGGGTGGGAGTAAAGAGGTAAATCTAGTGGTTTCAGATGAGATTCACCATTTTTAACTTATTATGTAGCCTCTCGTCTATTCTGACGTCTATGAGACTGGTAGGTTTGCAGTGTTTGTCATGATCCTAATGAAATATCATTCAGTATGTTGAACCTAAATCATAATATTTTTTATATTTTTCTTTAACATTTTGGGTCAAATAGAAATGTAAAACTTCACTGTAATATGCTATGGGTAATTGGATGCATATTCTTTGTTTAATAATAAGAAAAAATGGAAATATATACCATTACATAAAAAGCAAAATATACTGTCAAATGTCTAATAATGTAGATTAAAAGAAAAACTGAAGAATGTATTCTTCTTAATCATCCTTTATCTTACTGGTTGTGTATCTATCTTGTTTTGATTGAAATTAAATTTAAAATATGTTTTATGCTAAATTTTATGAGCTTTTAAAATATAAATATTGTAACACCCATTTAATACATATTTAGAAACCTTATAAAATAACTTTTTGAACAGTTATATTTTTAAAGTCATTATTGTCTACTCTGATATATTTTACATTTGCTCTAAATCATTGAAGAATAATATTATAAGACTGTTAAATTTTAAGTAAGTAATAACAAAGTATTTGTTTTATGAGACAGATCTTAAAAGAAATAAGGTGATTTTTGATTGCCTCAATATAATTTCTCAGCTACTTAAGGTTGTTCACTTTAAATTATTTTTTGCATGCTTCCATGGTTACAAAAAATGTTTACCACTTCTAAAACTTCTATGAAAATACAAAAGCATGGCATATAAATCACTTTGGCCTGCATTTTTGATAAATTAAGTTTGTGACTAATAGGAAAGCATGTTAGTGATTAAAAAGTATACAACCAGGTGTTGAAAAGACTGCAATTTGTGTTATTCAGCTAATATGTAATTTATATATTTCCTGCTGGAAAACCTGGTTTTTTACATTTTCCTGATAATTAATGTGAGTTTTTAATATCTATCATTACATATAGTGATTATTTGGCTAATTTAGTTACCCATTCAAAGTGGAATAGTTTATATATGTATCATTATTAAAATAGATATTACAGAATAACACACAGTTTAACTGAGTATTATAATTCAAAGTAGATTTAATAATTAATAATAAAATAATAATAAAATCGTATAATAAATAATATAATGCATGCAGAATGTTTATCATATTAAGATTATGACACATTAGCAAAGTAGCATTCTGGAATGAGAATAACTTAAATAATAAAATAAATGTATTCATATGCAATTAAATGTCAAAGAGGAATTAAATAAAATAGTTTTGAAATGATCTACTCTAAATAATTATTATGCTTATTTCTTAGAGAAATAATTGAAATTATTTATGAAGTAATTGGTCTTAAAAGACTATATTGGAATTTAGAGTTTTAAATTACTTTGCATAAATTCACATTGTTACAAAATATATGTTAGAATAATATTTTGAGGATGTCAGGAACATGGTAGAGTAAGGAGACTTCTTTGTTTCCTCCCTTAAATTTACAAGTTGGAGAAATATGGTGATATGAGGGTTCCCCTTTGAACTCTCCCCATGAAGTTACAAGTTTAACAGCTATAATTCAACAAATGATTCCCTCTATGCAACACATGAACACAACTGAATGATCTGTGAATCAAAAGACCTAAAGGTGGGTGAATCAGGGTGAACCTGGAAGGAGGGATAGGAGAAGAACAGAGACAGGTTTCCCAGATGCAGCTTGGAGCTCACTATGGGTTCTGGGAGAGGGGGAATATTTAGGCTGCAGATGTATTCTCTGTGATTCTGAGCATTCTTAGCTGAGTGATCAGCAGGTAATATGGCTGAGTCCGGTGATTGGGGCAGAGGCCAAATACAGAAATTTGACAGCTGTGTTATAGCAGTTGCCATTACCAGGTAGACAACAAAGCCATGGATACTGGGTACCTCCTTCCACCTTCCCAGAAGTCACCTCTTCACACCATCCCAGAGCTAGCAGCAGACCCCAGGGGGGGAAAAACTTTAGCAGTAAATATCAGCTTAAAGAGCAAAATATCTATAACACTGAGAAGTGGAGAGACATTTTCCAAGGAGCAGCTACAGAGTGTAATTTATTCCAGTGACAAGGGTGGAGAAATAGAAATAAGGCAGCTGAGGTCTGGCAGTCACCATTACTAGAAGACCAACAGAACTACAAATACCAATGGCTTCTCCTAGCCCACCCCACCTTCACCCTTTATGGTTCATCCTAGAGGGAGCACCTGGGACATCTCAGGCAGTGCAGCACTGCATCTGACAACAGGGCAGCACTGGGATTTAAGGTGCTCAGACCCTAATCAACTAGCAGATTATCCCATGGAGGTGGTGCTCTGAGACCAAGGTAACATGGTCATAGAGGAAACACTCAGAGAATATGAGGCATTTTCCACCATAAAATGCTGGAACATGGCAAGAAGAAAATAAAATGCTTCAATAACACCTTCTGGAATATAATAGAAGTACCTCTTTGTATCAACCTGCTTCAGAGTTCATTTCTGTAAATGCCCAGGCAGAGAAATAATCCATCAAATGCTGTGAACAAATAAGATAACAAGGCAGCTCAGAAAGAAAATTAAACATTTTTAGAAACTAAATTTAAAGACACATGTGACTAAGAGAGAATTCAAGATTGCAGTTCCGAAAAACTCAACAACATGCAAGAAACACAGATAGGTAGTTTAATTAACTCAGAAATAAAATCAATGAAGAAAGTGAATACTTTACTAAAGAGATTGAAATTAAAAAAAAAACAAATAGAATTTCTAGATCTAAAGAATTCAATAAAATAAAGGAAGAATGAAAAAGCAAGATTAGAAAATAGAGCTAAACAGATGAAGCAAACAGTGATATCAAAAATAGAAAATTAAAAATTATGCAGATGGAAGAAAAGAAAAACTTGACAGTTAAAATAAATAGAGTAACTCTATGATAAATATCTGATTCCACCAGAAAGAACAATATAAGAATAATGAGTATGCCAGAAGAGAAAGAGAAGGAGAAGGCAACAGAGAGCCTATTCAAACAAATAGCCAACAAGAAGTTTTCAAACCTATGGAGAGAACTATTTCCTCAAATCCCAGATGTAAACAAAACACCTAAGTGCTCAATCCAAAAAAGCCTTCCTTATGGCATATTATATGGAAACTTTCAAAAATTAATAACAGTGAATATTTAAAGCAACCAGGGAAAAAAGACAGTAACTTACAAAGTAAAGCTCATTGGATTATCATCAGATTTTTCAGCAGAAAGTGTACAGGCTAGGAGGGAGTGGAATCAAACTATTAAAAATGAGAAATTACCAGATGAAAATAATATATCCAGCAAAGTTATCCTTTAGATATGAAAGTGTAATAAAGAACTTTCCAGATATACAGAAGCTGAGGAAAATTTTCACCACAAGGCCTTCATTATAGAAAGTATTAAAAGGAGTTATTCTACCTGAAACTAGAAGACAAAAGACACAAAACTATGAGAAAGGTTTTTAACAGACACACAGAAGCAGGAAAAGGCAACTCCTATTCAGAATAAGGCATTATACACTTAAATATAACATAAAGGATAAAAGAGGTAAAAACATAAAAATAAAAAATCGATGAAGAATACAGTGCTCTACTGAAACTCTGCAATGAACTCAGAATACAAATAGGGATAATTTGGGATAACAAAAACATTAAAGAGAGAGGGTATAGGTCTGAATTTGCAAGAGGAAATGGAGATAAAATGCATTCAAAAGAAAAAGGAAAACTGTATATATAAAACTTTCTATAACATTAAGAAACTTAATGATAACCACTCAAAAAAAAAATCCAGAACTTAGATACTTAACATAAAGTAAGAGGAAATAAATTAAGTTTCATAGAATATAATCAAACTAAAATAACAGACAGAAACACAAAATCTAAGAAACAATGTTGACACCAATCTACAAATAAAGAAAAGGTTACAGAAAATGGCTAAAGAAAATACTTATAGATCAATAATTACCCTAAATATAAATGTAATGAACTCTGTAATAAAAAGAAACAGAGTAGAAGTTTGGATCAAAAATAAAAACCCAACCATATGCTACCTTCAAGAGACACACATCAGCTGCAGGGCCAAATATAAACTCAAAGTGAAAAAGTGGAAAATGATATTCTATGCAAATGGTATCCACTGAAAAGTGGGTGTAGTCATAGTTTTATTTGACAATATAGGCTACAGGATTAAAAAGTTAATAAGACATAAAGATGGATGCACCATAATGATAAAGAGGACGATATATCAAGAACACATAATATTTATCAGTATATATACTTCTACTCGGGAAGTACCAAAATATATAAAGCAACTACTAACAGAACTAAAGGAAGAAAGTAACAAAACCACAACTATCCTAGGGGACTTAAATACTTTATTGACAGCTATGGACAGATCATTCAAACAGAAAATGAATAAAAAAATATGATACTGAAGTGACACATTAAACCAAATGGACATAATTGACATTTATAGAGCAATTCATCCCAGAACACCAGATTATAAATTTTTCTCTATTACTTATACAACACTCTCAAAAACCACCTAATGTGACACAAAATTAGACTCAACAAATTTAAGAAGATTGATATTATATCAAGCATATTTTTTGACCAAAATACTTTGAAATTAAACAACTGCTAAAAGAAAGTGGAATTTACCACAATATATAAATATTAAACAACATGCTACTAAAAAATTACTGGGTCAATAAAGAAATTAAAAGAGAGAGACAAAGATACATAGAAACAATTGAGGATGAAAATACATTGTATCAAAATGATTGGAATGCAGTATTAAAAAGGAAATGTATTTCGTTATAAGAGATGTCATCAAGATGGAGGTGTGAGAGGCAATTCTTAAAACCTTTCCTGGAAATTACAACAAATTAAACAACTGTAATTCAACAAAGGAATTTCTAAGCAACATATGTCTTCAATTGAGAGACACACTTAAAACAAATAAACACCTAAAAGTGGGTAAAAAGGAGGCATGCCTGAGAGGAGGTCAGGGAGAAGTGGGCTGATGTGGCCATAGGATGCAATCCAGAGCCCTAGAGAGAAAAGGACTGAGATGCCAGCAGGCATGAAACAGGTTTGGAACTCAAAGCAGTTCCAGGAAAAAGAAAAATAAACACAGTGGGGATGAAATGTGGGCTTGAAACTCAGTGCAGTCCTGAGAGAGAAAAGGACAGATGGCAGCATGCGCACTTTCTCTGGAACCATACATTTCTAACTGAGGGATAAGATTATAATACGGCTGAAACCAGTACCCAGGATAGGGGCATACAGAAGTCATAAACTCTTACTGCCCTCACTGTCAGGTAGAAAACAAAGACACAGAGCCTGGCCATATTGCTCCATCCTCACAGAGCTTGCCTCCCCTACCTCCAACCAGTGTTTATAGAGAAGGAGCTATAGGGACTAGTCAACAATGGACTGGAATTTACTAGTATCCAGCACCTCAAACAAACCTGCACCTCACCCAACAAACCCTGTCCCTACCCTTTCCAGCTAAAACAGGCAGGGATTCCCAGGGAAGCTGAGACACAGATGTGTGGCAGCTTCTGCCTGCAGGTCAGCACTGGGCTTTCAGAGGTGCAGAACCTCATTTTTCACCACATCCTCCCAAGGGGATGCACTGAGATCAAGGCAACAAAATCAAAGAGGAGAATCCCACTTCCCAGGAAATTTTCCATCATGAGAAGACTGAAAAACCAAGAGAATATAAACCATTGCAGCCCATGAGAGAAAATAAAATGCTCCAGCAACTACCTGATGGGAAGCAAAAAAAAAACCTGTTCATATATATTCATGTTAAGATCCACTCTTGTAGATAGATGCTCAGAAAGAGAAACACACTGACAGCTATTAATTACCAAAGATACAAAGCTGCTCAGAAAGAAAAATAATAAATTTCCAGAAAAGAAACTTATAGACATGGAAATATGTGATTTAAATGACAGTATTTAAGATTGCATTCTGAAAAATACTCAAGGAGATGCAAGAAAACTCAGATAAGCAGTTTAATAAACTCAAAGAAAATCCATGAACAGAAGTAAGATTTTAAGAAAGAGATTGAAATTTTAAAAAATTACCAAGTCAAAATTCTAGAGATGAAGAATGAAATAGTTAGCTTAGGAAGCAGAGCTAACTAGATAGAGAAAAGAATTAGTGATATCAAAGATAGAAATATGAAAATGAAATGGATGAAAAAAGTGAAAGTTAAGAGTTAAAACAAATGAAAGAACACTAACAGAAACTATCTAACTCTATCAGAAAAAAATAACATAAGAATAATGGGTTTGCCAAAAAGAGAAGAAAGTAAAAAGGGCACAAAGTCTCTTCAAACAAGTAGTCAAAGAGGACTTTCCAAATCTATGAAAAGAACTGGATCTTCAAAGCCAAGAAGCAATCAGAACAGCTAAATACCTAAACTAGAAAAGACCTTCTCCAAGGAACATTATATTGAATTTGTGAAAGATCAATAATAAGAAATTCTAAAGGTAGCAAGAAAACAAACAAACAAATGAAAACAAAACACAGTAACTAATAAAGAAAAACCCTTTAGATTATCATCAGACTTTTCAACAGATACTTTATAAGCCAAGAGGGGGTAGAATGAAATATTCAAACCACTAAAAAAGAGAAATTACCAGCCAAAAATAATTTATCAAGCAACATAATCTTTTAAATATAAAGAAGGAATAAAGACTTTTCTAGATATAGAGAAGTTGGGAAATTCTCCAGCACAAGGCCCGTATTATAGGAAATACTGAAAGAGGCTATTCAACTTGGCACAAAAACTCAAAATAAATAGAGACAATTTGTGACAACAAAAAACATAAAAGACGAGGAAGTAAAGGTCTGAATTCCCAAAGAGAAATGACAATAGGGAGTATGTTTAAGAAAAAAAGACAACTGTATATATGCAACTTTAGTTTTACATAAACTTAATGATAACCATTCAGGAAAAAAAAAAACACATAAAACTGAGACACATAACTTAAAAAGGAGGAAAAGAAAAAAATCATAGAACGCCACCAAACTAAAATAACATATAGAAACAATAAAGTAAAAACACAGTGAAGATACCAATTTACCAAAAAACAAAAGATTAAATGGCTATAGAAAATTATTACATACCAGTCATGGCCCTAAATATTAATAAACTGAAGTCACCAGTAAAAAGGAACAGAGTAGCAGATTGGATCAAAAAATAAAAAATCTCAACCATATACTGTCTCCAAGAGACACACTTCAGCTAAAAGGACAAATATACACTCAAAGTTAAAGGGTGGAAAACAATACTTTAAGCAAATGACATCCAGGGATAAGCAAGTGCAGCCATTTTTATATCAGACGAAAACAGACTTCAGGATAAAAAAGGTAACAGGAGACAAAGATCGACACTACATAGTGATAAAGGGGACAATACAACAAAAGACATGACACTTATTAATATATATACCCCCATTAAGAAGCACCAAAATTTACAAAACAAATACTAACAGAACTAAAGGGGAAAACTGACAAAAACACAATTAGAGTAGAGGACTTCAATACCGCAGCCATGGATAGATCACCCAAACAAAATAAATAAGGAAATATCACTTTTGAATCATACATTATAGCAAATGGAAATAACAGATATTTACAAGACATTTTATCCTACAAAATAAAACTATACGTTCTTTTCTAGAGCACATGGAACATTCTCAAGAATAGACCATATCTGGGACAAAAAAATAGCCTGACCAAATTTGAATAAACTGAAATCATGCCAAGTGTATTCTCTGCCAAGAAAGCTTTGAAGTTGGAGATGAACTGCAGAAAGAAAGCAGAAAAACCCACATATACATGGAAATTAAACAACATGTTATTTAAAAATGACTGGGTCAAAGGAGAAATAAAAAATACATAGAATTAAATGAGAATAAAAACACATTATATCAAAAGTTTTGGGATGCAGCGAATGTAGTATTAAGAAGGAAATTTCTGTCAATACAGGCTATTTGAAGAAGCAAAAAATACCTCAAATAAACAACCTAACATTCCATCTTTAAGAGCCAGAAAAAGAACAAGTGAAACCAAAGTCAGCAGAAGAAAGAAAATAATAAAAAGTGAAGCAGGAAAGAAGACAAGATAGCGACTGGAGAGGAGGTCCCTAAAGCCTCTCCCAGAAAACACAATTGAACGGCCGTCCAGATGCCAAGAAAGAGGACCCTGAGTGACAAAACGGCTGTTGAGAAATCCACAAATTGCAAGTAAACACCTGAAGGTTGGCGAGAAGCGGTCGAGTTGGGGAGAGGGAAGGGAGCAGAGACTGCAACAGGATCCGAGTGGCGCAGTTCAGGGGAGGGGAGAGGCCATGCGCAGGAGCTGGGCTTTGGAACTTTAGAGCGGTAGAAGGACTGAGCGAGGACTCTGAACTGCAAAGAAGACACCCCAGCTCTAAGTCCCCTGGAGACGAACACAGGGCTGCAATTCCTGTTCCCAGCACACTGCAAAGGTGACCCTGCTGTCTCAGGCCAGGCCCACAGCTTTGGATTTATGAAGCGTGCACTTACTCATGCACCCCAGGGTTCTGAAAGCAGTGTGAGCCCGTAGACAGCCAGGTGTTGAATCACGGCTGGGAAGAAAGACTGATCGGATAGAATTCACCCCAGCCAGCAGAAACAAGCCTTGAAACAGCTTCCCAGCAAAGGGCAGAAGGCAGAGCCACCCTTGGAGTGCCTTTTGTTGGCCTCTCCCCAGGATATATGCGCATAGCCTCCAAACCCAGTAGGAGATCAGAAACAAGAAACAAACAGCCCCCTTCCCCCAAAACTTGACCCTCAGTGCCACCTAGTGTCTGCCCTACAGCAAGACACCACAAAAGCAATAATCTGGGCACTGAACATAAAGCCCTCATGTCAAAGAGGAAGAACCCAGCGGACAGGATGAATTCCTTAAAAACTAAAACTCCTCAGAAAGAACATGAAATTTACACAGAAGACAACTTGTTACAACTGGAAGAGTCTCATTTAAGTGACGGAGAATTTAAAGCAGCCATTCTAAAGGCTGTGAGAGAAATGAAAACCTATTGGCAGAACACCATAGCTGAGATAAATAATATAAAAAATGATATAAACGACATAAAAAAGGAACTCTGTGAACAAAAAGAACAATTTAACAAAGAAATTCAAACATAAGAAAGACTGAGACGGAAATACGAGAAATAAATAATACGATACAAGAAGTGAGAAATGAAATAACTGCCATAGGAAACAGGACCAACCAGATGGAGGAAAGAATTAGTGATATTGAAGATTAGAACATGGAAACAGCTCAGAAAAAGTAAGACAGGGAATATAGAACCAAAAGGATTGAAAGAACTCTGCAAGAAATATCCGACTCCATGAGACAAAATAACATCAGGATAATAGGAATAAAAGAGGGGACAGAGCAATCTACAGAGAGCATACTCAAACAAATTGTAGATGAGAACTTTCCAAACCTATGGAAAGATAAGGAACCCCAAGTTCAAGAAGAAAACAGGTCCTCCAGATACCTGGAACCCAACAGATCTTCTCCAAGACACATGGTACTAAAGATGTCCGAAACTAAAGACAAAGAGACAATTCTCAAGGCAGCCAGAGAAAAAGGAACTATCACCTTTAGAGGAAAAACCATCAGGCTGGCATCAGATTTCTCAGCAGAAACGCTACAAGCCAGAAGAGAGTGGAATCCAATATTCAAAAATTTAAAAGAGAGAAACTTCCAGCCAAGAATAAATTATCCAGCAAAATTATCTTTCAGATATGAAGGTGGAATAAAGACCTTCTCAGACAAACAGAAGCTGAGGGAATTTGCCAGCACGAGGCCAGCACTCCAAGAAATACTGAAGGAGGCTCTTCAGCCTGAAACAAAACATC
>PVJL010014887.1:0-26325 GCA_004026885.1 Lyroderma lyra
CACTTTATGTCTCGCGGGAGTTTTGCTGATCACGTCTTTCATGCTTCCTTTCTGCGGGCTACACGCGTTGTTGGCGTTTCTTCCTCCCTTGCCCTCCCCTCTCTCCTCCCAGTCTCCTTCTGCTTCCTTCCCTTGCCCCACTCGGGCCTCAGTTGTGTTGGAGGCCCTCAAAACCAAAGCTGTTTCTGAGCCCTGACTCAAATCTCAAAATGGTGGTCTCAGGGGCTCCAAAATGCTGTGTGGTCTCGTTTCCTCTGGCTGGACTGGGAGCCCTATGCCCAGCTTCAGGCCACTTACACGTTGCAGTCACTTTGGCGAGGGCTATTGATGCCCCACCATGGCGCCTTTACGCCTTGCATCTCCCTGCATGCCAGCCTGCCTCCCCTGCAGCCCCTGGCCCTGGGGTTCTCGCCAGCTGCTGGGCACACCTGGGTGGGTCAGGTGCTGGGAGTTAATGCCCTCCCTTCTCCCAGGAGCTGCTGTCAGCCAGGGGCTGGTGGGAGCTGGTGGCCGAAGCACCCATGTCACAGCTTCTTCGTAGGGATAGCTCCTAAGTCCACATTCTACACGGGCTCCCAGGCTTGCTCAGAGGAGGAAGCTCCCCTTGCCACACCTTGACTGGCTGCCTCGCCATCCCTGTTACACTCTCCTACTCCCCTAGCAGTCACTATGCTGTCAGGCCGTGCCCCTAGGGGACTCCAGCCTAGGAAAGATTCAGAAATGAAAATACTGGGGGCAGATTGGCAGGGCCAGCAGATGCCAAGTCTGGATCGCGGCTCCCGTTGCAAGGCTGCGTATGCACAGGACACCTTTACGAGCGCAAACCTGGAGGCGGACAGCCCAATGGGGCGAAGAGAATTGGCTGCTGTCTCTGCTCCTCCTCCTCCTCCTACCTTTTCCCTTCTTCCACTCCTTCCCCTCTTCCTCCCGCCTTTACAGACGGCTCCAGGCTGTTATTCAGACCACTTTTCCTCCCTTCATAGCCCCCAGCTGCAAGCTGACCTGGAGGTGGGTGTCTGTGTCCCTTCTCTGCCCTGAACGTGGCCCTCAGGAGCACCCGGCGTGCCATCATCCCTGGGCACAGCCCAAAGTGCCAGCCTCTGTCTCGGGGCTTTTGGAAAGAAGTGAGCAACATGATTCACTGATGAAAGAATCCGGTCTTAGGAAATACATGCAAAGTCAAACCTAGGCATTTTTCCTCCTATTACATGATGGGAACCTCTTATCTCTCTGTCAGCTGTGTCAAGAAAGTGACTAACTTATTACTTAATACTGGCAGGAGTGATTTAAGGACTTGCGACGAAGCCACTAAAATGTACAAAGGCAGCGAAGGGGGTGGAGAAGGTGGTGCCCATTCCTCTCTCCAAGGGTATTGGAATCGCGTGCGTCCATGCACAGACACCCACAAGGATTCTAAGGTGCAGTCTGCCTGGGGTGTAGGTGACCTGAAGGGCCTGTCACTGCAGCAAAATCACAGCCATCTAGAGTCACTATTCCCAACTGCTTGACCTTGGAGCCCTCAAAGGTCAGGGATGAAGGAAAGGTTGAAGGACCCCTGAGAACTGTGGCAGTTCTGCCCCGGACCACTCCTCCTGGAGCTGGTGGTGTCTGATACCCACCTACTGTGGCTTCCTGCAAGGAGGGGACTCGTACACCGACTTCCGTTGCCCTTCCTGGGGGGAGCCGGGGGCACAGCGTCAGTCAGGAGCGCGGGCTGCTGTGCGGGGCTCCTGGCCCCACCTGCGTGGGGTCGGTCAAGGCATCGCCGTGCTCCGCGCTCAGGAGCTGGGGGACACCTCGTCTGCCCGTCCCGCGGACGCGCTCATTTTCTCTGCCAGGTGGAATGATTTATTTGTACATCTTCATGGAGGGTAATTATTTTTTAGCACCTTGCTGGGCCTGTCTCATGAGGGCCTGTCCCACTTGGAGAGAAAGTGAGACAAGCAGCCTCCCTTCTCCCGTCTCACCCAGAAATTCTCTTCTTTCTCTGGCACCTTCACACAGAGATGAGGAGCTTGCTTTTTCTCTTGAGAGATACTGACTCACCCATAAAACTCCTCAAGGATGATATTTAAAAAGCACCTCCCTTTTGGAGAGAGTGTTTCTTTTTCAGAAAGAAAAAAGGTTTTCAGCTCTCCTGCTTTAAAAATGAAAAACAAGTGGCATAAAACTTGATTCCATAGGTAAACCTCATAGGAAAAATGTCTCAGATGTGCAGATAGACAGGTGGGGGGAGGGGAGAGGAAAAGCAGGAAAGGAAAAGAGGCAGCAGGACACGGCACGAGCCCTGGTGACGGAGAAGGGACCATGGAAAATAGGGGAGAGACAGAGACAGGGCGATGGGCCCAGAGGCAGGGGAAGCGGCGATGGGCAGGCACAGGCGAGTGGGGGTGGGGGTGCGGGTGGCAGAGACACAAGGGAGCGAGACAGCAAGACGGGAGCACTGGGCCGAGGGCACCCCGCCGGTCCAGGCCTCAGGCGGGCCTCCCTCCCATTAGCCCTGGGTCCAAGGTGCCCCCTTCCAAGCTGCTTCCTTACATCAGGGCCGGATTTGACGCTGTATTGTCCCTCTCCCGGTGTCCTCTCCCTCCGTGTCCCCCACAAGGCGGGGGCTGTGTCTGTGGGTGTGCAGGTTCCCATACAGGTTCTGGGGCTTGTGCGCTGTCACCCCTGGGGCAGGTCCGTCCCCCTGTCGGAGCCCTCACATTCGCACGCTGGCAGTCCCCACAGCCGCAGCCCGGGTCCAGCGCTGTTACCTGGAGGTTCTGGGGACACGTGTGGATGTGTGTGCACGGCCGTGTGTGCATGACAGGAGATGAAGGACACAGCTGTGAGCTGTGACGTGATACCCAAACAGGGGCTATCACTCTGTTCTTCCTCCTCCTGCCACTGTCTGTCCCCTCTGGGCGCTCTCTGTGTTTCACCCCCTGTGAGCAGACCTTCCCCAAGTCTTGTCTTTTGCTCTCTTCAGTTCCTAATTTCTCCTTCACTTCCTCTATGGACTCCACCATCACCCACAGCAGACGACTCCCCAAACGACCTCTCCATGCTCTCTCTGAACCCTCAAACCAGCCTCAGTGGTGCTGCAGGTCCAACACGCCCAGTGTGGCACAACGCAATGTCCCCGCCTGGCCTCACACTGGACCTTTCCCCCAGAGGCGTGGGGAGAACACCTTTTCGACATCGATAAGGCTCAATTCCAAATCCTGGCCGTGCCGTGGCGTGTTGCCTGTACCGATCTGAGTTTGTCTGCTCACCCACAGAACGGAAATCATAAAACCCAACCAAGCGCTAGGACGAGGCCTGACAGTGGCGATGTTAGATGAGGGGGGCCTGGGAGGGTACCCCCGGGCTGCAGGCACTTCTCCAGCACCAGAGAGCCAGGGGCTGCCCGAGGACGACACGCCCACTGGCGGGTGGCAGGCCTGACCGCCAAGCTGGCTAAAGAACGTGAAGGTCAAGAGCGCAGACTCAGGAGCCAGATCGTGGCTTTACTACTTATTAGCTGTGCTGCTTTGGGAAACTTTCTTATCCTCTCTGTGCCTCGGTTTTCTTGTCGGTAAAATCGATCGTGATGAGGCTAAGTCATTGGCTCGATACATTCATGTGGCTTCTCGAACAGTGCCTGGCACGAAGGAAGCACCGTACACGTATTTTATTTAACAAAAAGTATGTTAGCTATTGGGGACATTATTTATCGAAAGTTGCCCATTCATTTCTTACTCAGGACGTTTTGGGGGACTTGTGGCGGCTAGAAAGTAAGGGGCCTGGGGACGGTCCCCGCTGTGTGTCATGCCAGGTCTTGCTCCGCCTTCCTTCGGGCTGTCATCTTCTCTGTGAAGTGAGGCCAAGTGGGCGTCTGTCACCCTCCACCCCAGCCACAGCCTCCGAGCCCCGCTGTGGGCTGCTGCACACGCACGGGCCGGTGACATCACCAGGCCAGACAGACGTGCGTGTGCGGGCAAAGAGATGACATGAAGAGAAAGATGAGAAGTGCCTCCAGGTCCCAATTCCCCCAGCCTAGGTGACTCAGGCGTGTGGCATCGTGGGTCACTCCTGGTGCTGTGGCCAGGCGAGCAGTGGAAGGAGCTGGGGCCTGCGGAGAGACAGACAGAAAACAAGTCCAGGGAGACGAGAGGGGACGGTGGAGGGCTCAGGGCCGGGCCGAAGGGCGGGGAGGAGGCACATGCGTAGTTTTGTTTAAGAATAATCTCCCTGGCTGCTGGGAGGAAACGGGGTGTAGTGCAGGGAGGAGAAGGGAGGAGAGGCCCAGAGCGGTGAGCAACCGGGATAAAAAGCCCCGAAAGCAGGTGTCTGCGGTGGGGGTCAGTGGGGAGTCTTGGCCTGCATGGGATCCCCAGAACAACGGATCTCAAGTGCTTTGTCGACTGTGACGAGCTCTACACCTGTCAGAGTGCTGCTGCACATCCAGAAGACTCCGCAAGGAAAAGAGCCAAAGGGCAGTATGTATCCCCTCCGTGTCGCAAACAGATTGGGTGTGTGCCAGGAGCCGGCCCAGACAGCAAGCACGTGCAGTCATACTTTTGGGGTGCTCACCTTGAGCTGGGGAGGCAGGCCCTCTGGTGGAGGAGACCCCACACCTCCTGCCTCAACCACATTCAGGCGGGAACGAAGGAGGACCTGAGCCTCCCCCAGGGGAGGACCGGCCTGAGCTTCTACCCTTTGTACTCGCTGCACCCTTCCCCAGAGCACTGGGGTGACACCTAGGTTCAAATCACAGTTACTGCCTTTTCAAGACTTTTGTCCGCTAGTTGCTTCATCTGTAAAACTGGATGACGGTAAGAGAAGGAATAAATTAAGTTATATATGTAAAGCTCTCAATACAACGCTGTCACATAGTAAGTGTTCAATTAAATGAGGCACTACGACTATGTCTATTACTACTTATTTTCATACTTATTATTGAATCCCCATCTGGCTCTTTTCTCTCCTTGCTTTTAATACCTCCAACACTTTCCAGTCTTTCTTCTCTCTCTAAGACTCATTTGAAACACAGTTAAATCCTCCCTATATGCACCAGAGAACCCAGTGGGGATCTAAACAAACCATCGTAGGTCCCAGGTATGTGGACTCTGCTTCCTTCTTGGAGTGAACCTACTCTACCACTGAGCAAGGACCCGGAATCGGGAAGAACAAGGGACTGTCCAGCTACTAAGTCTTGCTGGGCATCAGGCACGTCAGGACACTACCTGGTGGAATGCTCACCGCCCACGAAGGAGGTATCTTTGCCTTCCTTTTACAGAAAATGTGAAATGACATATGGAAAGGTCAACTGGCATGATTGAAGGTCACACAGAAATAATCAGGGAGGCCAGGGTTAAATGGGGAACTACTGATTCCAAAGCCAGGCCCTTACTTCTAACCTCAAATAGCTCCTAAAACCTACTGCCCCTTGCGTGAACATGAGCGGCCATCCCTTTGGTTAATACCCAAAGAAGAAAAATAAGTCATCCAACTCCATGGAATTGCCAAAGGGATAGAGTACGTGTCAGACAGGCTGACCAGACACACCGTGGTCAACAGGACAGAAACCAACAGTACTGCACTATGGTCAGCCCGGTCTCCCTGGGCTCAATTCAAGGTGTCAGTAGGCTGACCATACGTGCCATTTGAAGTGGGACAGTGCCATTGTTTTCTGTCCCATTTAAAATGGTTTGTCTGGTCAGCCTAGTGTTGGCCTCGATAACCAGGCAGCCGTGCTGGGGGACCAGGGTCACCATGTGCTTCCATCCCTTCTGAGTGTGGCCCGGACACAGCAATGGTTGTGAAATGGAAGGGCTGTGAAAGGGACCAGGCCAAAGACGTGTGTGGGTGGACAGTTATCTGGGCAGCAGCTCCAGGGCCCCCAGAGCCCTAGCCCAGCCTTTACCACAGCCAGGCTGCCAAGTGGGAGGTAATCCAAGTCCTAAACCCTCTCGAAGGTACAGAGCACACCCCACGCCTGACTCACGGGAGGCATGAATGTCGCCTGCTCCCATCCCGTCCTTCCAGCTCCCAGTCCTGGGAGGAGGTGTCCACAGTCACAGAGCAGCGCCTCTGTGCGCAGTTTAGACCTCTCCTCCCCATCCATGTTTCTTTCTACCACGTGTACAGGTGAAAGCAGGAGTCCTGGGTTCAAATACAAGTCTGCCACTTGCTGGCTGTGAGCCTTGGTAAGTTACGTCTCTCACGACAGCCCTGAGAGATTTCCACTGGGTAGATGAGGGACTTGGGCTCGGAGAGAACAGGGTGACTGGCAGAAAACGGCTTTGTAGCCTGGCCAGTGTGACTCCGAATCCAAGGCTCTTTCTAAAGGAGCATCGGTCCGTGGTGAAAGGAAAACCTCAGCTAACAGCATCAGATGGCATAGTTCTTCTATGCCATCTGAACCCTAGCTAAGCACACGCGACCACCAGCCAAGACACCATGTCGGGCAGAAGGGCAAAGCTCTCTGTGGAGCTAGAATGCAAGCTTTCTCCGTCTTGTTCGGGTTGCATCAGTGAGACGCCCCTGGCTCCATGAGATTGCTCCCCCTTCTTCTGGGCAGTGCCTGGTTCTGCACAGACAGCCCGAGGGAGGGCTCTAACCTTGGCGGGTGCAGCTTCTCTCTGCGGTGCAGATGCTGACCGTAACTCAAGATGGTGGGAGTCTGGAGACTGGGGCTGAGGTCATCCCAGTGCCCCTGAGGAAGACTTCAGTAGGGGCCATGCACAAGGCCCATAGAAACGGGAAGCCTTGGGCTCTGAGCTATTCCCGCCTCGTTCCCTGTGCCTGTAGAAAGCTCAGACCAGTTGACTTCTGGAGCCTGGGCTGCTGCCCAGCACCCAGCAGCATTGCACAAACAGGGTGCAACTACTCTCTGACTTGCTCTTCCTGGTCTCCTTTTCCTAGGAGGAGCTGGAGCCATGCTCAGCAGTCCCTGATCACAGAGTCCAAAGAGTGACAGCTTACTTCCCTGCCAGGCACTGGGGTCCCATGGTAACGAGACAGACCTGGCGCCTGCCCACTCAGGCTGAGTGAAGTGACGTGAGATCTGGGGCAGGTGGACCAGGGCTCTCGTCCCAGCCCCAGCATTTACTATCCAGGTGATCTCACCCTTCCCTAACCTCCCTGAGCCTCAGTTCCCTCAGGGATCAGTGTGTGTAATGATGCTGCCCTCATAGGATTCAATGAGTAGAAGGGTTTAATCAAATGCATGTGAAAGCACTTTGCTAACCATAAAGATCATATCAATCTTAGTTATTACAGTTAGTAACGTGAATGCTACTACCATTGTTATTGCTGCGTCTTTCCATTCAGGAAGTTTTCTCTGCCTGACCTGCTTATTGTGCCAGAAAAGGAGTAAAACTCACCTTGCTCATCAGGCTCTGACACCATTGATTGATCTGCTCTGGATCACGAGCTTACTTTTTTTCTCAGACATACATTTGCATACTATATAATTTAAGCATTTAAAGTACACAATGCAGAGTTTATAGTACATTCACAGGGTTGTCTAACCATCACCAAATTCAATTTTAGAACATTTTTATTTGCCACCCAAATAAAAACTATAGGTTTTTACCTTATAGTCATTAGCAGTCACGCCCCACTGCCATCCACCTAGCCCTTCTCCCCACCTCAAACAACCAGTAATCATTCTGTCTCCATAGATTTGCCTATTATGAATATTTCATATAAATAGAATTATATAATATGCAGTCTTTGGTGTCTGCCCTCTTTCACTTAACATAATTCTTTCAAGGTTCATCAAGTGGCATTTCATTTCTTTTTATTAGTGAATACTATTTTATTATATAGATAAAACACATTTTATTAATCCAATCATCAGTTGATAAACATTGGATTATTTATATATTTGGCTATCAAAAAAATGCTTCTATGAACATTTCTCGTAGAAGTTTCTATGTAGACATATGACAATGGACAATTAATTTCATGAACTCAATCCTAGAAAAAGCGCTACATATCTCATTGCTGAGTATCACTGCTGTCACCTTCAAAATACTCCCCTTGGGAAGGTTATGACACCTTACCGAGTTGTCTGTACAGGGCTGCCAATGTAAGCGCAGAGTGGCAAATTCGTAAACTCGATTGTCAGATTTTGGGTATGATGACAGCTCTTGATGGCGATTCCAGGAAAAGAGTTCCAAAACTGCTTTGAAGGGTAGACTAGGCACTGGCGTTGGTGCATAGCTTCCCAAGGGGAGTACTTCTAAGGTGACTGTAGTGATAGTCACCAATGAGGTATGTAGCACTTTTTCTAGTTCATGAAATTAATTGTCCGACCTCATATATTTTGATTTCTTGTGGGTATATATAAGAGTGGAATTGCTGGGTTATATGATAGTTCTATGTTTAATATTTTGAAAAACTCTGAGTGTTTTTCAAAGCCACTGTGTTGTTTTACACTCCCACAAACGGTGTACTAGCGTTCCAATGTCTCCACACCCTCACCAACACTTGTTATTATCCGTCTTTTTAATTATAGTCAACCTAGTAGATGTGAAGTGATATCTCACTGTGGTTTTGATGTGTGTTTCCTTAATGACTAATGATGTTGCACACCTTTTCATGTGCTTATTGGACATTTGTATGTCTTATTTAGAGAAATATCTATTCAATTCCTGTGCCCATTTTTAAATTACGTCACTTGTCTCTTTATTATGAGTAGTGAGAGTTCATTATAAATTTTAAATACAAGTTCCTTATCAAATATTGTTTTGCAAATACTTTCTCCCATTCTATGAGTTTCTTTTCATTTTCTTGATAATACTGTTTGCAGTACAAGTTTTAAATTGTGTGTGTGTGTGTGTGTGTGTGTGTGTGTCCATGGATTATGTATTTGTGTGTTCATTTCTTTTCTCTTTGTTGCTTTCAGTTTTATATTCCGCATATGAGTGAAGTCATACAGTTCTTGGTTTTTTCTGTCGGGCTTATTTCACTAAGCATGAGGATCTCCAGGTCCATCCATGTTGTTGCAAATGGCAGTATTTCATCTTTTCTTATAGCTTTTCTTACAGATGAGTAATATTCCAAAAAGTTTTAAATTTTAATAAAGTCAATTTATCTATTTTTTCTTTTGTTGCTTGTGCTTTTGAAGTCACATAAGGTCAACTTCAAAAGTGGGTTCTGCCTTTTAAAACATGCCTATTATTTAAATAAGACTTTGGTATTACATATCTAACACTAATTTCAAATTGGGCAAAATACCAATGAATCATCACTATAACCTTAAACAAGTTATAATAATTGAATTTGAATTATTATAATATTTGAAACTTTCCTGCTATGAAAGATATGAGGCAAGGATGGGGTTTCAAGCTGGCTGGATGGCAGTTGAGGTGAGCAAAAAGAGCAGTGGGGTGGCTAAGTGAAGGACTGGGGGCCGGGAACATTCCAGGCAGAGGCAACAGTATTTTCAAAGGACTTGGTGTCCTGTCAGACCTCTTAAAGAGTTTCATCAACCTCACAGGCCCTCTCAAGTGGGCAGGGGAGTATGAGAAAGTGGCCTGGGAATTTAGTCGCAGCCTTGCTTGGCCCCTGGTACAGATACAAGACATGTAACAATAGTCATGCTTCATTCTTTAATATCTCAGACCCAGTATTTTTTTTACCCTGAGCTCCCTGCTAGAAGGCCCTCTGAAAGTGTATTCCATTGGGCTGACATATGGTGGATGCTTGGGACATATCTGTGAATGAATAAATGAATGAATGAAGAATCGTAGCAACTATGTGAAGAAACCCCTCCAGGATGACCCATTTGTTTTTAGAGGGGTTTGTTTTCAGGGTCCTCATGGAACCAGAGTAGTAGAAAAAGATCCCATCCCAGGAGACAGAGCAGGAAGAAGAGCATCCTTTCTGCCTGTAAGGTGGTTTCAGTGGTTCAGGGTGTGTTCTGCTGTGGAAACCGACAGGATCCTCAGAATGCCAAGGAGTGTGTGGAGGCAGCATGAAGAGCAGAAGCAGCCATGAGGTTAGAAATTCAGGGTGGCCGGCAGAGCTACTGGCCCATGTGATTGTGGAGGCTGAGAGGTCCTGTGATGTCTATCTGCAAGCTGGAGATCCAGGAAAGCTGGTGGTGGTGCAACTTGAAGGCCTGAGCCAGAGAGCCAATGATTCCACCCAAAGGCTGGAGGCTTGAGAACCAGGAGCACTGCTGGCAGATCTATGTTTCAGTTTAGATCATTGGGCAGAGAATAAAGTCAATTTTCCTCTACCTTTTTGTTGTATTCAGACTTTCAGCAATTGGGTGATGCCCACTCACATTGGGGAGAGCCATCTGCTTCACTCAGTCTACAGATTCAAATGCTAATCTCTTCTAGAAACACCCTCACAAACACATCAGAAACAATCTTTAACCAACTATCTGAATCTTGTGATCCAGTCAAGTGGACATATAAAATTAACTGCCATGTAGGGGCAGGGAGGAGGGGTGTCAGGAACACACAGAGCTCATAAGTTCACTCTGGACTTCTGATGATGGAGGCATGGAGGTTGGAGGAGGGCATCTCACAGAGAACAAGGGGTGCTGTAGAGCACTCTCCTGATTTCTGCCCTGGGCAGCCCAAGACACTAGGGGAGGGCACTCTTCATTTGCAGAGGTCAGCAGAGAGAACTCAAGACAGGATCCAGGTGAGAACCTAAAGCCAGAGTCAGGAGGGTCAAGGCAGTCAAGGAGGCAGGCCATGATACTTCTCCAACAGGCCAAGGACGATGGTGGTGAGAGGGCAGGGGTCTTCTGCTAGACAACAGATGCTGCCCAGTTGCTCAGTTTCATAGTACGGACTATTGTACACCCACACTGTGATTGGTGGCATTGCTATGTCAGTGTGCTGTGGCCCAAGAGGCTTCCTGCACTCCTACCCTTTGAAGAAAACCTCCAAATTGCTTGAAAACTGTAACTACAGAGCAATAAATAAACATTAGTCTAAGTTGGTTTTGACTGATTGCATTTTCTCCTTATTTGGGTCAAGTTTTCTTTACATTCTTGAAAGTTTGTTTTATTTTATTGGATGGCAGACATTGTGAATTTTATCGTGTTGGGTGCAGGGTATTTTTACATTCTTATAAATATTCTTGAGCTTTGTTCTAGGATATAGTTAAGTTTCTTGGAAACAGTTTGATCCTTCCAGGTCTTGCTTTGATGATTCATTAGATAGGTTCAGAGCAATGTTCAGTCCAGGGATAAGTATTCTCTACTACTGAGGCAGCATTCATGAGTGTTGCCTCGTGAATGCACTTTTGCTCTGTGGCTGATGGGAATAGGTCTATTCCTTGCCCTAGGTGTGCACTGGGAACTGTTCCTTTTATCTTTTTGGTTAGTGCTCTCTCTCCAACCTTTGGTAGTTTTCTCACACCTATGTGCTGATCATACCCTGCTAAAAACTCAAGTCGGGGCTCTCTGCAGATACAAGGGGTTTTATCTCTGTGCAGCTTTCTCCTCTTTGGTTCTTGCCCTGTACTGTACATTCTAATGGCCTTAATCTCCCTGAACTTTCACATCATCTCCTCAACTCAAGAAGCCTGCTGGGCTTTGCTTAGAATGGCCTGGAAACTCTCTCAAGGCACTAATCTTGGGCAATTAGTGGGCTCACCAAGTTTGTTTCTTATATCTCAGGGATCGCCATCTTGAATGGCCTGCTGTCAGTATTTTTTATTTTGTACATTTTGTTTTTTCTTAGTTGTTTCAGGCAGGAAGCTATATCCAGTCCCTATTATTCCATCTTGATTAAAAGTAGAGTGAGCCTCTCTTCATTTCTTCTCCCTTTTTCTACAGATTTGTGTAGGAAGCTTTTTCAGAAATTATCCATAAGCTGTCAAATGATCATGTCATTCTCCATTGACCCACATCACCTTACTAATATGACTACATTTGATTAAAAAAAACCAAACCAACCATAAAACAAACAAAACCACTCTTTACTCTTTTGGAAGCTTGAGAATTTTTAAAATTCTCTTGGTCATCAACCACCAGAAACTCACAACCTAATGAGTCTACAGCTATGTTAATAAAACACCCTGGCGAGACTAACCACTCTGTCATCCTACCTTGTTGTTATCTTAAATTGAAAAATTGATGTGGCACCTCTCCCTGCAGCCCGGGGCTGAGAGAAGGATAGGGTGGGGCCTAAAAGGGGCACACAACCCAACATATTCATCCAGAAATTGGAGATTTCAAAAGACTTACTGATACATGGAGAGTCATAAATTTGTCTGTGATGTTTATCTTCAGAGATTGAGAGCAGCAGCTTGAAAGACGCTAATATAGATGTAATCTTAGTTTCAGTCCAAGGTGGCAGCTGAGTTTGGTGACTCTGATATTAAAGTCTTCCTGGGGCCCCCGAAAGTGCCATTAACGTTCTTGCCTGCAGGCAGCTGCAGGGCTGGTTGTTCAGGAGCTGCAGGTGGCAACACGAGGCATCGGGCTTTGGGGAAGACAGCCTGGGGGTAGAACCCCAGCGTGCTGTTTACTTTTCCTGTGAGCTGGGGCAAATTAATAGTTATCGCTGAGCCTCAGTTTCCCCAAGCTATATTTTTCTATAACTACTGAGATCACTATCTCACATGTGATAAAGTAACACCAGTCATGCCTCCTTTCTGGAAATCCTGTTAAAATCACCTGCCTTCTGTTACAAGCCCTCTCCCGCACAGCAGCGTATAATTGTTTAGCTTTCAGCTGTCTCAGTTGCAAAAAAGTTTGTGCTTGCCGGTGTCTTAGCTGGAATTGCATGCTCCCAGATTTCTGAAGTCTTTCGTTTGCAGACGTGGCTTGGGTTACTTCTCGTGACGGTTACTCTCCTGTGTGCCATGCTCATCTACCTTTGGGAGATAACCTGTTTCCCAAGACCGACTGGACAGATCTTCATTACAGTGTTTATCACATCTCTTTGAGAATCATTTGTTATTTTTCCTGATTGCCCCACTAGAAGATGAAACTTTTAAAAGCTGGTATTATGCATCTTGGTATGAGCAACACCTGCTGTATTGAAGAAAACGTAACAAACAAACAATGAGTGGACATGGTATCTCGAAATATACTACTTGTATGCACCTGAAATGGGTCTGAGGTTGGAGATGAGCAAGCTAAAAGCCCTAATGGGAATAATAATTTAAGTGAGGTCAGATAGGACACAAAGAACTTGCAGAACATCATTTCTGAAGGCAGCTCTGAGAAGAGCAGTGTGGTGGAGAGAACATAGAGTGGACTCCACAAGCAGATGGACTTCGGTTCAAATCCTAGCTCTTCAGTAGTTAAAACGTGTGGCCTGGGACAAGTTATGACACCTGTCTGAATTTTAGTTGTATTTACAAGTAAAAAGGGAGAAACAATAATTAATAATAATGATGATGATGTGATTATCATTAATATTCTTCACCAAACATTTCAAGTTCTTCTTTGGGTACTTGGTAAGATGGCACGTTCCTTTTCTCTTGATTTCAAACATGGCCATGCTGTGGGCTTTGGCCGATGAAATGTAGAAGCCTTTACATTAGTGCAAGCTTTGTCACTGTTTCTTTCTCTTACTGTAAAGATTGAGAACATTCCAGAGATGACATCTCTATCACTTGGGTCTCTGAGTGAGCATGAGTTGCAACACAGCCTCCACTGACCTAAAGAAATAAACATTGGTCCTTTGAAGCCATTAATATTTGGGGGTTGTTTGCTACTATAGCATCATCAAGCTCATTATTACTGATACAAATATTCACAGGTTGTGGAAATAATTAAATGAGATGTTTTTTAAATGTCTGGGTCAATTTTTAATTCTTTGTGAGCTTGACATTGCTAGGTGGAAAAACGTAAAAAAGTTATTTATTTTAAATATGGGGATATTTTTAGTGAGCCAATAATACTGTAATATCTAGCAGTAAGAGAACTCCCAGCCTCAATAATTCTCAATTAATTGAGGTGCTTCAGCCTTGTTAGAAAGAAAACACACACACACACACACACACACCCGCCAAGGAAAAGCAAGATAGTATATATTAGAATAGATATCTAGTGTCGGCAGTCAGTATTCAGCAAGATCAAATAAATATAAAATATGTGGCAAAGGGAGTTAGTAAAGGGAAAGACCAGTTGTAGCTAGAGGAAATGAGGAAGGGAATTTGAGAGAAGTCTTGAAAATGGGTCAGGCACAAAGTGATGAGGGATAGGGAAATTTATGATTTGTGAATTTCTAAAAAATGTAAGGTCCATCTAAAACATGTAAGTCTTGCTCTTCTTGTTGTAATCCTTCTATAAGAAATGCAAAGCTGCATTTTTACTTTTCTTTCCAGGGAGTATGATATCAATATTATAGCTTAGCACAGTTCTTGGCACATAATAGAGATTTACTAAATATTTGTTGATTGAATGTACACGTAGATGGATAATTGGGCTTTATACAAAGACAGACCTGGGGTAAAATCTCAGTTCTCTCACTTACTATGTGACTTTATAAAGGTTATTTATCATCTCCGTGGTTTACTTTCTACATCTTAGCATAGCTTTGTGTTTAAACACGGCACAGTTCTTCCCATAATGGCAGCCCAGTAAAGAGAATGGTCTACCATTTATCCATGTTGAAACATAGCTTTCATAGTGACCACAATCAATAGTCTTCACAAAGTGGATATACATTCTTGACACAAGGGAGTTTTCTAATATACCACTAATATAAAAAATAAGCCAATGAGCATCATTATGCTTTTAGTTTCTTCTTTTTGTTGAATATTTTCTTCAGGCTCAGCTCCAAAGTTTGGACTCACTGAGTCAAAGGAAATAATCATAGCCATGGAGAACTCCTCACCTCAAAGGGCGGTTGCAGGAGGCAGTCCCAGCTAGTGGTAGCCTGGAACATAATTACAAGAGCCCAAATTCAGCTGATGAACTTAGTTTGAATCAAAAGGTCTGCTTAGGCTTGTTGGCAGAATCTGTCCAACAAAGTTGCTTTCCTGTGAAAACTCCTTCCCAGTTTTCAGTTAGTCTTCACTCTTCCATCCCAACACTCTCTCCCATCTCCTAAATGTATCACTATCACCTCTGGAGTGATTTCACTTCCTTATTAGCGAATGATACCATTTGAGTTTAGTACAGCTGGCTGGGGTGTTGGTTAATTATTTCCCGTGAATGTGTGGGCCTGTCCTCACTCCTCAGATGTCCCGAGTTCCTTTTCAAGTCTTTCTGCTCTAAAGCTTTTCGATGTGTTGATCATGTAAGTTATTGACGCTGATTCAAGTTGCAGCAAAGAAGGTAAAATCCATAATGCTACAACGACGGATGCCATTTCTAAGGATTCTTCTTGTAACTGCGTGTGTGTGTGTGTGTGTGTGTGTGTGTGTTACTCCCCAGTATATCCACTTCATTCTACAATACTTTATATCTGCAAGCAAACTCATGATTTGGTCTTTTCCAGGGTTAACTTGGTGACTGGTACTAACCATGCACCCCATTGGGCCAATGCAGAAACCTGGGAGATTTGCTTGATTCCTCCTTTTCCCTTAACATGTGTATCCTCTCCACACCCAATCCATCAGGTGCTGCAGCATTGCAGCAACTAAACTACACTGGGATCAGGCCACTTTTCTCTGTCTCCCCTGCTACCTCACTGGTTCAAGCCACCATCATCTCTCCCTGGACTCCTTGTTAACTAAAGTCCTAATCTCTTTAGTAGAAAAGGGGACGTGCAGTCCACGTTCCCCTTCAAGGAAACACTTACTCCCCAGCTGTGGGGCATGTAGACAGCAGGCTGCCTCCAGCCTTTAGCTCCTGCAGGGTTTGCTAAAGCTGCAGCCAGCCCGCCAGCCCGGGGGTCACGCTTCCCAGGGCATTCCATGTAAGAGGGAGTATTGAAAGCCTGGTCACTGCAGCCTAATGCAGCACAACTCTGGTTAACTGTACTCCAGAACCTCCCCCACGGTTCAACTTAGCTTTTTTTCAGCTTATCACAGATGATCTATCTCCATGTCTTCTGGAGAACTCAACCTGAAACACTTGTTCTCTCCTACTCTTTCTGCACTCTGCAGCCAGGGTAATCTTTTTACAATGTAAGTTCAATGGTAGCACTCTCTCACTTAGAACTCCTCAATACTGCCCCACTGCTATAAGCTTAAAGCCCCAAGTCATTTATTTTTAAAGCCTCAAATCTCATCTCACACTCCTCCCTCCCTTTCCATCTGACCACTCAACCATACTAGCTCTATTAGTTTCTCGGAGCTGCTGTAACCAGGTACCACAAACTGGGTGTCTTATATGGACAGGGCTGGTTCCTGATGCGGGTGAGATTTGGAGGACAGAAATCCACGGAGCACAGACATCCACAAAACAAGGAGTTGGCAGGGCCATGCTTCTTCAGAGAATCCTTCCTTGCCTCTTCCTAGCTCTTGGTGGTTTGCTGGCACTCTTTGGCATTCCTTGGCTCATAGATGCATTGCTGGAATCCTCCATCATCACATGGCACTCTCACTGTGTCTCTGTCTTCACACGACCTTCTTCTTATGACACCGGGAATGTTGGAATAGGGGCTGCTCTACTCCAGTGTGACCTCATCTGAACTAATGGCATCTGCGACAACCCATTTCTAAAGCAGGTCATATTCTGAGGTATAGGGATTAGAACGTCAACATTTCTTTCTTTTTTCAACACATCATTTCTTGAGGGGACATAGTTCAACCCAGAACACTGGCATTCATTCAGCCCCTGAAACAAGCCACACTCATCTTGCTTCAGGTCTTTTGCGTATCCTGTCCATAGTTCCCCAATTTCCTGTTCAAGATCTTCATCCTCTCGATATAGGTTAAAAACTCATCCACCTTAGGCAGACTTTTCTATCCCATGGCCTTCTCAAGTTAGGTCAGCTCTTCCTTCTCACAACACCTTGCTTTTTCTTTCACAGCATTTTTGACCACTTCTAATTGTAAATTTGTTTGGGTGAATCTTTTTAAGCTGGCTGTCTCCCTCATCAACCCCTAAGCACCACGAGAGCAGAGACTATGTCTGTCTTGTACACCATTGCATTTCCAGTGCTGAGCGTGGTGCCTAGCACACAGTAGGTGCACAATAAATATATATTAAATCAGTGATTTCAGAAATCTTTTCTTGGGCTATTAGGTTTTATTCTTCTTTATGCTTTTGAAATCTTAGGTGTTCCTGTTTCCAAGAGATACCGTATTCCCCTGACACAGAAAAGACAAAACACAACTTACTGAGGAAATGGGGAAGATGAAGACAGTAAATCCCAGTGAATGGTGCTTGAAGTTGACCCCCCAGATAGTCCCCTCAAAGAGCATGTTCCTAGAAGAGGACTTTCTTCCAGGGGCCACTTTCAAGTGTTTGCTATTCAACATAGAAAGTGGACAAGAGTCCTTCCGACTCGTATATTACTTTCTTGAATTGTGAACTCTCCTTTAATCAGGACCCTGCAGAACCCAGGCTTCTCCCTGGGACCATACCAGAAAGCTCAATGAATATCAAGGGGCCTGTGTGCAATTCCTTAAATATTCCTCCTAGAAGAGAAAGGATGCCTTATTCATCTAGGTGATACTCTGGGAGGCAAAACAGGAAACAGTCCAAATATAGGAAAATACAAGGGTGGGCTGAGAAGTTTCACCCCCACTGTAATGTTTTGTTACATGAGACGTATCTGGATATAAGCAGTTCTGTGTAGTTACACGGTATCTGCCCCCCATCATTCCTGGCCTTGCACTCACAGATGCTTACATTTCTCACCCAGTGCACATAGAAATGGAAGCGAGTTCAGACGTTCAGTTCAAACAGTGTGCTGTTACTGATTCTTAACAGCAGAAAACATTCCTCCGATTTAAGTTCACAGGTGAATGCGAGCTGTTTATGGTGATCGGTGTGTCGCTGTGCGCACAGTAAGACGCTGGGTGAGGCGGTGCAAAGACGGAGATGTGCACCAAGCAGGTCTGAGTGACGAACCATGAAGTGAAAGGTCTATGATGCAAACGATCTGCTTCACCAAGGTCGTGCAAGGGCAGTGAAGTGCGTGCTGATGTTGTAGAAAAATAATCATGCAGCCTTGCAAATAAATGACGTAGGTGTAGTTCTTTTATTATTTCATTAAATATCTTTTTTCGTTCATTTTCTATTAATATTCAAGTGGAGGCAAAATTTATCAACCTGCCCTCTTAACTACCGTAGTTTTCGTGTGAGAGGCCCCCGTGTATAAGGCGACCCCTACTTTTCTAACCCAACATTAAGAAATCATTATCAACTGATCACTCATGTGGATAAAACGACCCCCAATTTTTGGTCCAACAATTTTAGATAGAAGTATTGTCTTACGCATGAAAAAAATCCATATTTGGTTGAGATTGGCAGAGGTGGAGGAAAAAAATTCTAGTTTAGATGTTACTAAACTATACCTGTTAAAGAAGGGTGCCTGCTGGTTAGCTGGTTATTTCCTGAGTAAAGGGAGTATGTGGTTCTCATCTGATGAAATTCCATTCCAGCTCTGTGCTATGCTTCCTGAAGTTTCCTTTTTTTTCTTCTTTAAGATGTCATTTGGGTGAAGTTCCTTTCCTTCTTGTTTTTCCAGTCAGGGGCTCTTATCTGCTCCTGTCATTAGCCACAGCCCTTGTTACCCCATCCTCGGCTGGGACCGAGATGGATCAGCCGACCTGGGCAAAGGTGTTTCACAGCGTGGCAGGGTGCCAGAGTAGACGGACCTTTCTAGAGAAGCAGGTCTAATAGGAATAATGAATATTCTGAATTCTTTAAAATTTTCTTTTTTACTTTCCCAAGTACATGACCTTTATCATAGAATGCCTCAGGAAGATTAGATGTTTATGGCAGAAAGAATGTAAAAAGAATAACCAAGGTAGCAATTAGCTCTGGCCATCACAATTTAGGCATCAGGATAATAGCTTTGCACCCAAGGCTACTGTGTTGAGAGCTGGTTTTCCAAATTCTTTTTGCTCCCTCTTTGAATGTGAGGGATCAAGCCTGGAGGACCTGGTTCAGAGAGTGCTTTCGTGGGGTGGAGGAGATACCCATGGCCGATGGAAGGAGGTTGTATTTCGTGCAAGAGGAAGTGGAGCAGACGTGAGAGATAAGCCCTCCACCTTGGAGAGCAGGAAATAGTGGGAGATAGAAGGACCATGGGGACAAGAGAACAAGGCTGTTGGTTTTGTCGGCTTTCTTCTGGCAGGCCAAGGAGGGATGTATTAGATAAGTCTAGGAGAGCCAAGAAGCCCGGGTGCTCCGTTTCTGCAACCCCCAAAGCCTGGGAGGAGAAGGCTCATCCCCAGGCTGTCCGCACTGAGCTCAGGGACCACCTCCTCACCCTGGTGGCTTAGCAGGCAGTGGCATGCCCTATGATTTGCATTTCCAAAGTTAGTTTTGGTTCCAGGGTGGTAAATATAGGGTTCAGAAATACCTGAGAGTCCAGCAAAAGTGTTTGCTGGAAAGATCACCATGGCAAGGTCACTCAAGCCAACTGAAGGTTTTATCAGAGGAGTTTCTGATGGTTGAGCAAGCCAAGGTCAGAATGAGGGAGGCAGAGGT
Source organism: Lyroderma lyra (assembly GCA_004026885.1). NCBI lineage: Eukaryota > Metazoa > Chordata > Mammalia > Chiroptera > Megadermatidae > Lyroderma > Lyroderma lyra. Next base: position 19,514 of record PVJL010014887.1, read on the forward strand.
TGCTCCCAGGTCCTGACCAAGCTGAGCAAGGCCAGATCACAAGCATACTTCCACACAGACCAGGGGAAGCAGGGGCACATGCACAGAGACCCTGAACCCTCCCCGTGGCTGTGAGGTGGTATAAACTACCACCACCCCTCACACACATGTCTGGACATCCCTCTGGGAACAAAAGAGGTAAAGGAGCAATTTAATCCAAGAGAGGTTAATTTAAAGAAACGTTAACATTGGGTTTCATTGAGTTAAGCTTTAACATGAACACTTGCGTTTTCTCTTGGCTAACCAGCTGGGTGTGGGCTTGGGAGTAAGGATATATTAGAGACAGAAAAAATAAGTATATTTTCTTGGCACATCTAAGTCACAGTGCAAAGTTAACATTCTGCCTCTGACACACAGAAATAAAGGAACCATAAAATCACTTATCAGACATCTCAACAATGTTTAAAAAAGCCGAGCAGTCACGTGGGGCAGAGTTGGATGGGTCACACTCCGAAGGCCACCCCCCACCACCACCACCACCAAACAAGGCTGACTGTAGCTTCCATGACTGCACTAAAACATATTATGGAAGGAAATTCAAGAGGTGCACCTGAATGGTGATTCCTCCCACACTTATTCTGCTCTCTACTTGAGAGTGAGGGATCCACGCTCAGCCTTCAGTCAGGCCCACCTTTGGAGGGGTCCGACAGTCTGCCCACGGCGGATGCCAGGGGACATCTAGGACGATGAGACCTGACCATTAACTTCTCCTCTTTGGCAATACCTGTAGGGGTTACATCAGCGAAAAGATCTTTTTAAATGACCAAGCCCAAAACATATAATGAACCACATGCATGTTACAAAACAATTCAGCAAAAATATTGTTACAGCAGATGATTAGAACAACCATGAGTTTGGTGATCACTATCTGTCCCTCCCAACTAGGACAAGCCATAGTTACTGGTGCTGTCTCTTCCCTGTTTCTGTCCTAGATTCCTTTTTTCATCATCCATGTGATTCTTCCATGGATCCCCCCCTGTGAGCTGTGCTGGCCCACATTCCACCAGGACTCCAGCTGGTCCACGAGGCTCATCCATTATTGCATCTGGGCTAATAATCTACAAGTTCTGGGTCCTTCCACCCTCAAGTCTTCATCTTCCATAACTCTGTCCACCCCTTTTTTGTTTTTTTTTGTACAACAAACTTGTGTGTGAGCTATAGGTCTCCAGAGAAAACTGAACACAGCCCTGTTTAACTAGCAGGAGAGGACAACTCCCAGGCTAGGCCCTCCGCTCCCCCAGCCCGTTATTCACAAGTGTTTACTCTGAATACTGCCCATGCCCCACCAGTAAGTGTCCTGCCAGATGGAGCACAGGGACTTAAAGTTGCCCCCTTGCTTCCTCAATGGTTTTCTTCTGCTTGATTCTATAATTCTCTCTGCATACGTAGATGAAACCATTCTTACATGTACACACACGTGCTTATTAGCAATTCAGAGCACTCGACATTGTCATTAGAAAACTCTACAAAGCTACAATCCAACTCTATGGAAACTTCCTTGGGGACTGAGATGTTGCTTTATACTTCTTTCAAACCCTCAGTGCCAAACAAAAAAGGTACTACTTTGATATGATCACTTCACCTCCAATTAATATTTGATTTCTAACCAGTGTTTACTAAGTGTTTGCAATCAACCTGAGTGGCTTTTCTACGTTCTTTTATTTAATCTTCTGTGAATTACAGACTACAGTATGTTCTCAGCTTTATAGAAAACACTGATTCAGAGAAACTGAGTGACTTGCCCCATCACCAGATAGAAGGTGACAATGGTGACAATGCTGACATTAGAATATGCTCTCCTCCTGCTTCAGACTACAGTGCTACTTTCTACACACAGTCGCTTCTTTAGTGGTAGTTCTTGCCTTAAAGAAGAAGGGTTTCAAGGTAAGCAGACTTGCCCAATTAAGAGAAAGTCCTTGATGTGGAGAGGGAAGAGCCCAGTTCCATGGAGCAGCTCTCGGAGGCCCCGGCCCCTGACAGGCATCAGCCCAGAAGGTTCCCAGGTCTGTGTTGGAGAACTGACCACAACATATGGAAGGGAAGTCTGGGTCCATTTCCCTACTTCTGCTAGGGAAAGAGAGTGGGATAAGAGCTGTCTTGGTGGAGTTCTCTCACCCACAAGACCTCGACTAATGGCTTCAGCATTAGCCCTGTTCATTAAGAGGGTGAGATGGAATCCAGTCTTCCCAACACAAGGGAGTTGTGGTGGAAATACCAAGTGAGACTGCCATACGAGGACAGTAGGTACCCAATAGCTATTGTTGAACAGATGATCAGACAGGTGAGCAAAATAACCAAGAAGTGTGGCGCATCGTGTGTGCACAAAATCCCATCTGCAAAGGAAATCTACACACAGGCCTCTTTGTTTAAGGCTTTGCATTACACCTTGCCAACCCCTGTCCCTTCTGTAGTACATACTGTTTTCTGAAAAAAAAATCTCTTAATGATCCCTAAGCATTGCCCTAATGCTGACACCTTCTTTTCCAAAGACAAAAAACAAAACAAAAAATAAAAAATGAAAAAACAAAAAAAACCCAAAAAACAAAAACAAAAAACAAAAAGCTCATCCATCAAGTTTCTCTTAGTTTGAGCAAAGGCAACTATCTACAGCTTCAGAGCCATAGCTATGAGGTCTGATGATTAAGTTCACAAACTTGCCACCAAGCACTTACGTTGGCAGCACTGTACAAACAACTCAGTAAGGTTTCGTAACCTTGGTGTATCTGTGTCTCACAGCTGTGTTCGTGTCGACGTGTGGCGGTGTCTTGCTAAGTGACATTCATTATTGTTGTTGCATGTTTTTGCATGCCGTCATGAGAATGTCGGAACTTGAATTAGAACAATAAACAAACATTAAATTTCTTGTTTAAACTTGGCAAGAGTGGAAGTGAAATCAAGGACATGTTAGGTCAAGTTTATGGGGATAATGCCATGAAGAAAACAGCAGTGTACAAATGGATTCAACATTTTTCTGAGGGGAAGGAAAGCATCACTGATGAAGAGAGATCAGGGCAGCCAGTAATGAGTAGAACTGCTAAAACTATTGCAAAAATTTGTCAAATTGTGTATTAAAATTGTTGGCCGACTATGAGAACCACAGCAGACCAAGTAAACATCGATAGAAACACTTAGGAAAATCTTAACTGAAAATCTTGGCATGAGAAAGGTGTGTGCAAAAATGGTCCCAAAGGAGCTCACTGATGAGCAAAAGCAAAAGGTAGTCAAAGTTTGCCAAGACTTTTTTGAGAGGCAAGCAATGTTTTGGGTTGTGTTATCACTGATGATGAAATATGGTTGTACTAATATAACCCTGAAATAAAGTGTCAAAATGCACAATGGAAATCAGCCAACAAAACAAACAAAAAAGTTCTGTCAGTCCAAATCAAGAGTCAAAATGAAGTTACTAACCTTTTTTGATATCAGAGGGATTGTTCATTATGAATTTGTACCAACTGGACAAATAGTCAGCCAAGTTTACTATTTGGAAGTGCTGAAAAGGCTGCATGAAAAAGTTAGATGGAGACAATTTAAACTTTTTGCCAACTCATGGCTCTTGCCTCACAACAATGCACCAGCTCACACAGCACTGTCTGTGAGGGAGTTTTTAGCCAGTGAACAAGTAACTGTATTGGGACATGCTCCCTACTCACCTAATCTGGCCCCCAATGACTTTTTTCTTTACCCAAAGATAAAGGAAGTATTAAAAGGAAGACATTTTTATCACATTCAGGACATCAAGGGTCATATGATGACAGCTCTGATGGCCATTCCAGAAAGAGTTCCAAAACTGCTTTGAAGGGTGGACTAGGTGCTGGCATCAGTGTGTAGCTTCCCAAGGGGAGTACTTCGAAGGTGACTGTAGTGATATTCAGCAATGAGGTATGTAGCACTTTTTATAGGATGAGTTTGCAATCTTAATTGTCAGACCTTCATATCTCACCAGCCATGCTCTATCTCACTGACACCTGAACCACTTCCCTGAGCTGGAGAGGCAGAAGCCATCCCATGGTCTGGTCTTACATATCCCAGCCTCCAGCTGCCTGAGGCAGCTATGCTATGTGGTCCTGGTGGGCACCTGAGAGAGCTCACAGCTCCCTCTGGACTCTGGCGACCCTCCTCTATGCTCCCATGTGGTTCTTTGCCCCAGGAAATAGGTAGTAGTGTGGCCAAGAGTCTCACTGGCTATTTGACTACAAGGAAGTTTCTTTACTTGACTAAGCATCAATTTTCTTATCTATAAAATTAGAATATCAAAAGTATCTGCCTCGTAGGATCATTATGATAACTAAATAAAAGGATATATATAAAGTGCTTAGCACAGTGCTTGCAATATAGTTAAGAGCTCAATAAATGATAGCCATTATTGTTCCTGTTTGGTGTGGTTTGTTCCTGTTCTTTTGTTGTTAAAAACAAAACGAAACAAAACAAACAAAAAAAACAACCAAACACACACACACAAACAAAAACAAAAAACAAAACCCCAAAAATCCAAAGACAATTAGCAATCTAAACTAAATGAAAAAACTCTCCCATCACTAATAAGTCATTCAACAAAGACTGCAGCAGGCCCTATGCCAGGTCCTGGGTGGGACAGGGAAGGTTTGCAGAACATCTCAGCTGGGTCTTTAAGTTCTCTCTACCCTCACTTGTATTGATCCCTGGAATGAATCACACATACTGTTTGCCTGTCTTATTTTTAGTCTCCAAACCTCAGCCAATGTCCTCCTCCAGGATACCTTTCCTGACTGGATTCCCCTGGGACATAAATTCTCAGATCAGCATGTTTATAAGGGATTAGCAATTTATATGTCAGTGCTTTTGGGATGGCTACCTATGGAAGGGAGCAGAAGAAAGCAGATTGGGTAGAGGTAGAGGTTGAGCAGCAATGCAGCCCCAGTGTAACCGCCCAGAACTGTCCCACATTGCAGTGGGTGGGCTAGGCCTTGTACTCCCAAGTTGAATCAGTCATTGGATGCAGGCTACCTGAGAGGTATAACCTTGGGTGACACAGTTTTCTTCAGCCAGGACAATCCCCAGAGGGCTGTCACAGAGGGTGGTCTTTGGAAGCACACCCTGAAGCTGGGAGATGAGTCTTTCATGATGAAAGGGGCTTGGGTAGTGCAACATAGAACTGGCCACATACTCCGGCCTAGATTTTATCAGTAATAAAGAGATGTTGATTTCCATCTGCTTGACTCCTATTTCTCAATTGGTATATTACACAGGTGGGAAAAGTGGGGGAAAATTTTATTGGACCCCTGAATTCTCGACACCATTAAAATCTGTGTTATCCAGATTGGGAGGTTCTCATCTTCTCCTCCAAGGCATTGAGTCTTTTCTTCATTGCTGAGCATTCCTGCTGTCAGGCTAGAAGTCAACCAATGTAGGGGGATTTATGATAAATGAAGTGAATATAAAATGTAACTAATAATCATGGAAAAATGGCCAAAGAGTGGGAGACAGGACAGGAACTAAGCTTATCTCCAGATTGGCCTTGGCCTAGTTCAAGACAATATTTTTATACTTCTACTGCTTTTTTGAAGACCAAAGAGAGCAGACAGATTTCAGAGTCACCTGTAAGAGCAGGGAGCTATTTCCTTGGGCTGCCCAGTGGATCTGCTGCCATTATCAGTTTGGCATAGTCTATCTTAACAAAATGTAGCCGGTGGTTCTGCTGTCTGTTGGCATGCTCCAACAAGGCCAAACTCGAGACATATTGAGCATAAATGCCAGTTTGAATACATTCTGGGATCACAGGGCAGATTTGCAAACATGTTCTCAATTAAGGACTGCTCTCAGGAAACTGCAGCTGCCTTTCTACCCTAGAAAGAAAACATCCAAAAATCCAACTCCAAACTGAGAACTAAACTTGTATATCAAGCTTATAACAGATTTTTATCAAGTTTCTGAGTCTCCAGGATATTTTTCAGATTTTTTTTCATTATGACCCATGGAAACTTTTATGAATTTTTGAGAATTATAAACAAATCCTAAACTCACTTTAATAGGCTTATTGTGATGGCACTGGTGAAGCAATTCTGAAACTATTGTGTATATAGGAGTGAGAAATGAGAGAATACATTAATGCTGGGATCCAGGGTTTTCACTATGGAAGAAGGGATGTATGAATATAGATTGATAAACAGGTATGCTGATTGCTATGTTTCAAGCGGTGGTCAAGAAGTTCACAAAATGTGGGGTCTTTGTAGATGGGGGAGGACTAGTGCACACAGTTTAATTGTGTGACTTATTATTAGTACATGTGTCAAATTTCAGCCTACTTGCATCTATGTTATTTCAGCTATCACTGAAGAAGCACATAAAATATGAAGAAAACCCCAACGATGAATAAAATTAAATTTTACGTTGCCATTAAATTCCTCACAAAACACCTCAGACCACTTTGGAAAAGGTGTGACTGGTTTATGAAGATGGTTGCCTCGGAAAATCCATGGTTTACAAGTGGCTTAGTCCTTTCCAACAAGGCAGAGAGTCAATTGAACACGACCTCCATCTGGGATGCCCTGCTGAGGCCACTTCCTCAGACACTGTCAAAAAAGTTGAAAACTTGTAGTGGAAGATGCCAGATTGAATCAAAAGCAGCTTGCAGGAGTGGTTGGAGTGTCACCTACAACCAGTTTGAATACTCTCCATAGGCATCTAAGGACGTCAGAAGTCAGTGCAAGATGGGTACTGAGAAGGCTCACGCCGCTTCAGAAACAACAGTGTGAGTGTTCACGACAGTTTCTGGACCTCTGCAGAGACAACAAAGA
>PVJL010014888.1:0-26342 GCA_004026885.1 Lyroderma lyra
ATGGGGGATGGGGAGGGGGACAGGGGGGAGGGGGACAGGGGGGAGGGGGACAGAGGGCGGGGGACAGGGGGGCCGCGGAACCACAGAGCTCCGGTCCGGCAAGGGGAGAGGGCTGCGCGGCCACGTGAGTGATTACCACTGAACTGCGCCCTTGGAGACGGCGAAGGGGGTCCGTTTCAGGTTACACACTTCACCACAATCAAACGATCTCCCTCTGCGGGAGATCCAGGTAGACGAGAGGGCGCGTGGAAGGAAACACGGTCAAACAAAGACCGTTTCCTGCAAAGGAACGTGGAGTCCAAGCACTGTACCCCGCTCCTGGGAAACTGCCCACGAGGCCAGGGAAACCTGTTTCTGGGCATCGCGGCCCCGCCCCCCACCCGCGTGTGCCTCGCGGGTCCTCCCTGACCACAGCGACGGGCCACGTCAGCCGCGCGCACACCGGTGGTCGTCTGAGCACGCGCAGGGCTCCCCGAACCAAAGCAAAGGCACTGAGACGCACGGCAGTGAGGGATCGCAGGCGCCACCCCCAAATGCCGCCTGTCCCGCGGCTCGGGGAGACTCCGGACGGGTCGCCCTTGGCGGGATGGAGGAAGCTCACGTCCTGCTCCTTTCTGTCCGTACGAACACAGACGTGCAGGGGTCGCAGGCAGCCACCACGTGACAAGCTCAAGTAAACGGTTTCACTGCAGCTCCCAGGGGCAGTGGTGGGCGTACCGGGCCGGCTCCCCGCTGGAGAGGAAACCCAAGAACCCAAATAGGCCAAGAGCGTGGCTTCCTGCGCAGGACAGACCCCCACTGTGCCGCGAATAGCCGTCTAGAGCTACTGACAGCATCCGAGGCACTGTCCCCTTAGGTAATGCAGGTGACAGTCCCCTCCCACAGGTGAGACGACCGCCCCACCTCACAGATGGAAAAACAGAGACTTGCCGACACCTCCCCCTGACTGAGCAGGGATGACAGGCCAGCGCGGCCCGGGGTCCCCCAGTGAGGACGACATGATGTGGGGCTCGGCAGTGAGGGGCGCACGGATGCTCGGTCTGCCTCCGGCACATCCCTCGGGGGGCCCCGCAGAGCACACTGCGGGCGTGTACCCCTCTGGAATGAAGGGGTTCAGCAGCGAGCAGGCGGCTGGGCGCTGCGAGGGCCTGGGTGAGCATGTGCACATCTCCTGCCTCCTCCCGGTCGCTGTCCCCTCAAGTGACCGGCGGCAGATTCAGGGCCACGGCGGAGCCCGCAGTCCCGCACGGCCGTGCACCAGGGACAACCAGGACCCGCGGTGGCTCTCCACATGGTTCATCTACGTGGCCAGTTGTGTCCGCCTGGTCATCACGGACGCGCCACTCCTCAGTTCTCTGGGTGGGACCCGACGCGACACGGACGCTATGCTCGGGGCAGAGGGCGAAGCGCTGGGGACACGGGACGGACGACGGCCAGCGCAGGGCTCCTCCGAAAGTGCGGGTCCGGAGCCTGACGCGGGTCCACCCTCCCAGGAGCACAGGCGTGGAGTCCCGGGGATGTGGGGGGGCCCGGCAGACGCGGCCGCACCGCGCAGCTTCCCGGGCGGCCCGGACTGGGCGTCCCGCACGTACCCGAGCCCGCGAGCCCGCGCTTCACGACCCGACGCCCTCAGAGCACTGCTCTGGCCAGAGGCTCGCACGGTGGGGACAAGAAAGCGTGGGAACCGCGGCTGAGGCGTCTCTGGGGACATTCACCGCAAACGTGAGCGGACTGGAGACTTACTGAAAAGAAAACACGAACTTCCAAATTTTTAGTGAGGTATTTCCCATACTTATTTGTTCAGGTTCCCACTTTCTTGTTATCCTGTTTGTAACAGCTCTTAACACCTGGCCGGGCCACTGTGGCGCCACCTGAGATTTCTTCTTCTCACGTGTACGGTGGGGCTAATCGCACCCCAACTTCCTGGGGTGAAGACGACGACGAATGTCTGTAAGATACGTATTAGGAAAGAGTCGAACGCTTGGAGGTGTTTACACGTCACGAAGAGTAAACAGAGTACGGACGCACAGAACTGATTCACGAAATGCCTCGTCGGCATCTTTACGTCACGTCACAAACCTCTCAACGACTTTCTCACGCACGCGTTTTGCTGAGTCACGAAAGCCCTGGCCTGAGATCAGACACTTTCTGGTTCTGTACTCGTGATGGGTCCTCCTCACAGCTCTGCGTTCGAACACGAAGATGTGGGGGACCCCTGAGTTACCACGGGAGCCCGAGGCGGGGTGTGAACGCTGCCACATCAGCTCGGTGGCCTGGGCGTAACCGACCTCCTCCCTCCAAAGCTCAGTCCCCTGTGTACAAAATGGGGGCACTGACAGGCCTAGTGCCACAGGGTTGGTGCAAAACGGTAGACGTTTTCACAAGAGCAATGCTAACACCACCACACGATCGTTACCGAGACAGAGAAACGGGGTTCCAGAGAGGTGAGGTGCCCGTGGTTATGCAGCAAACGGCTGGGCTGCGTTTAAACCCAAGCAGCTAATGCCGGGGTACACAAGGGACGGGGGTGCTCAGCGCAGCCCGCAGCCAGCTGGGGAGCCACTACTGTCACTGTGACCGACTTCACAGGCCCCGCACACTGGACGGCATTTTAGAACTTCGAGTGCCCCAGAAGTGTAAGGACGAGGGGGGAGGTGTTTAAAGTCTCTGATGCCCCCGCCCCCATCAGTGCACAACTTCTGGGACATCCAGGGACGGCACACTGCACGCTGGGAGTTTTTCCCGATCGGAGCTGGGCGACAGGACACGCTCCCCCCGACCCGGCCCTGAAGTGTAAATGGAGTCGCCCACTCGGTCTGACAAGCAGAGGTGCCCTAATCACAGTTAGTCGGTGACTTCCGTCTTTCAGGATGTTAAAGGAAAAGAAAAAACTCGCTCTGCTTTTACAGGCCCCGTCGTGGCCGGCGCCCAGCCCGTCAGCTGTCACGGACTCGGCGCTGCTCTGCCTCGCGCTCCCCAAGCAGCTCCTTGTCTTCGCAGCTTAAGGGCTGACGTGGGAGTCCAGGCTGTCGGCTATTTAAAGAAAACGGACGTCCCCACTCCACTACTTTAATTAACTTTCAGAGAGCAGGGGTTCCTCCTGGTTACGATAGTGTTGACTTAAAATACTCTCCAGGAAACCCGGCAGGAAGCAAAATGAGAAGGGAGGGTTGTCACCGCTTTGGGCACTCTGGGAAGAAGCGCTGAGCGAAGCCACCGGGGCGGGACAGCACAGGACACGCACGGAAGGCGGGGGTGCGCGCAGAGCAGGCGTGGGAGTGCGCGGCGTGGGAGTGCACAGCATGGGAGTGCGCGGCGTGGGCGAGGTGGCACCTCGAGGACTCTGGTGTCAACGAGCGTGACCCGCCTGTGTCTTAGGAAGACGCGGCGTGCAGATGATGGACAGGGGGTAGGCGACCGGGTTCGAACAGACCTGGGAACTCCGAGGCTACATGACCAAGTCTCCTTAGACCTAAAATTGTCATCTATTAATTTGTTTGACGGCGATGATGACGATTTCGGTGGGACTGAATGGCATCCGGAACAGACATGCGCACACACCGCACACGAGCACGCACACACACGCACATGTGCACACACGCGCACTCGCACGCGAACTCACATGCATGCGCGCACACACACATGCGCACACATGCACGCGCACACACACCACACACACACGCGCACTCGCACGCGAACTCACACGCATGCGCGCACACACACGCACGCGCACACACACACATGCGCACACACGCATGCGCACACACACCACACACACACGCGCACTCGCACGCGAACTCACACGCATGCGCGCACACACGCATACGCACACACGCACAGGTGCACACCCCTTTACAGCTAACCCCCATCCCAGCTCCACGCAGCTGTTCGCCACACATTCTTCCTGTTAGAGAAAACAGAGGGACGGTTTATCCTGGAAACAACAGGGAGCGGTCGTTTGGGTCCCCATCGCTGATGGAAGATGGAGGTGGCGACGGCAGGCGCTGTTCTGAGCGCTCTGGATGCTAATCCATTCCGTCCTCCCAGCAGACCTCGGGGTGCTCGCAGTCCATGCAAGTCCCACTTCACAGACCAGGAAACTGAGGCCTGGGGAGTTTCCTAACTTGTTGGGGACCACGCTGGTGACACACAGCAGCCCTGAGGCTTGGGGGGCTCCCCGCGTCCCCGCCGCCCCCGCCGCCCTACGACATCGCACCGTGGCATCTGACTGTGCCCAACGTCCTTAGAGACTTCCTTAGATCAGTTTTATAACAAAACTCGGGAGGGAAGAAAAGTATGTCCTCTCCATTCAGGGGCAGGGCAGATCAGGCAGGGTGAGGGAGGCGGGGCGCCCCAAGTTTTGCTTCGTTACAAACCTGTTTCCTGTCACGCCACCCTCGCCAGCAGTCACTGGTCAAACAATTCACAAAGTCCTTCCATGTCCTCTCTCCCCCGAGAACCACCCTGCAGGGCTGCTGTGGGGGCCGACCCCAGCTTACAGATGAGCAACCCGCGGCCCGGAAAGGACAGACGGCTGTCTCAGGGTCAGGCGGCCAGGTTCCGGTTCCCCACCCCGTGCTCCTGCTCCTGCCCTGCATGGTTTAAACAACTTCCAAACAGGCCCCCGCTGCTCCTGACCCCCAGGAGACCCCCAGGACAGCCTGTCCCATCTCTTGGCAATTTCTAAGAGATTTTGGGGACCGAGGGACATCTGAAGAAGCCACACAATGTGGCAGAAGCAGGCTGACAAGGGACCTCCCTGTGGTACCCAGACTTCCTAGCCCCAAGACTTCCAGATGGGTGATTGAGTCTGGTCAAGCCCCCCCACCAGCCCTTTCACACCTGCTGGTTCCTGGGGCAGTAATAACAATTAGTAATAATCATAATCATCATAATAGCCGCAAGTGCACAGAAAGCTTGCTGCATGCCCCGCATGGCCCTGGGGGGCGCTTACGTGCATTTACTCTCACAGCAGTGCTTTGAGGGTGGCGGGGAGAAAAGGGGGAGGGGAGCCCAGGAGACGCCTGCAGGCCCTGAGCTCTGGCTCTGACGCCCTCATTTGCAGACCACCTTCAGCCCCCTCCCCGACGCAGCCGCATTCCTGGCATAGTTCGTCCCCATCCCCATCCCCCAGGAGCTCAGCTCCTCAGGAGGGACAGAGAGGACAGCCAGACACAGCACTTGTTAAGATCTAGAAACTGACTTGTCCCCCTTCCATCTCCTGACATAGTCTTTGGATTAAAAGATGCTGCTTGTTGAGTTTTACGATTCCTTACAACAGAGATGCTAATTCATGACGGAGAGCCAACAGAGCACAACAAGGCAGAGCTGACGGGGCCGGGTGCTCCGCAAGCCCAAGGCCCCCACCCCACCCGAGGGGAGCGCTGGGGGGCCTGGGGGAAGAGCTGCTCTGTGGCTGTGCGTCGGCAGGCTCTGTCCCTTAAGGGGCACACTCCTCACAGACTCGGCCGGGCACGCGGCCTGCCCAATCGGTAAATAATCTACAGCTCAAGTTCACCAGGAGTTGAGCGTGGACAGCAGGGAGGCGAGGCGTTCCAGCGGTCACCGGCCTGCGAGCGGTTCCTAACTGTGTCTACTTCTCCAGCGGCCACTACGGAAGGACAGAATGGAGCAGGTAGAGGGTGAGTTTCAATGCAAACACTCTGACGATGGGGCCGGTGGCTCAGAGCCGGGAAGTGTCTCAGTGGCAACAATACAACTGTCGGGTCAAGTGCACGGCAGGCGAGGCCCCGTCAGGGCAGCTGCAGGGAAGAAAGCCCCTATTAATCCCCTAACTAAGCAGCTGATGGATTTAATCTTTTTGTGTTTACGGTATAACTCTTCAAACACGGGATCATTATAAATTAAAAACAAAAAAACCAGCACAGGCTACTGAGGTGGCGTTTTACAGATTTCTTCGTTGGGCTCACAACAGATGACAGAAACCAGAACTTTGGAGAGCTTCCGATGACAATTACCTGCCACTCTGGACTGAAAAACTGTAGGAAAGCTTCATTCCTGCATTTATTCACACTCACACACACAAACAGGTCTCTACTGGAGGAGGGATGCCACCTCGCGCCTGGCCCTGGGGCCTTTCTTTTGATTTTGCATTCCTTGTTATTTAAAATAGCAGACAAAGATTCAGCCAGGGTTATTGTGCAGAGTGACATCAGAAAAGGAACGACTTTACCTGGTATAATCCCCTCTGGCTTCCTGCAATAAAAAACAAAACAAAACAAAGATGATCGATTTGTTTTTATGTTAATGAAGCCAAAAGATTTCACTCTAGATCTTCCCCCTGTCCTGAAGCCCCTGGGTTTTGTTCCGAAGAACGGACCGAAGAACTGTTTTCAGGCGTGCCTACCCCTGTGCCATCCATGAGGAAACACATCCAAACGGTTATCATTCTCAGCGGAAGAGACAAGTCTGTCCTAACAACACAGATGATTCTCCTTCTACGGTTCTGCAGCCATGTGACAAATGCTCGTCCGTCAGAGCGGTGCCTTTTTAGCCTGGGAGCTGGGTGCAGACTTCTAAGCCCGGACAGAGGTCAGCCACCACGCGCTATTTGTTTATACGCTTTTCAGGTCAGCAGGGAAGCAGCACACTCAGTGTTTCAAGCTACTGGTGTCTCTAAGAATGAAGGTGCTTTTGACGCAACCTCCAGAAAATGTATATACAAAAGTTACTAAATTTAAATGAACATTACAGCTGTTGTGACAACTGCCACCTCCTAAATCCAAGTGGCCAGAGCTCTTTTCCTGGCATATGTTTGTAACTCTTCCTTTGGGGCATACACTCCCACAGGACAGCGCCTGCAAACTGTGCAAACACAGAAAGCAGTGGCCACATTTCTCACTGGCCAACAACCAGCTGGCTAAGAAAGGCCGCTGGCCCATGCAGACAGCTCACAAAAGCCCACAGGCAGGAGGGAGTGGAGAGGGGGCAGCCTGGGGGGTCTTACCTGCAGCACGAACGCCGCTAACTTGAAGATGGTTTCGCTGTCCACTTCGATGTGTCCCTGTGGGGGGAAGAGGACAGCATCACTGAGCGCAGGCGCAGGGCAGCAGCGAGCAGTCATGGAGCTGGGGGAGCTGTCAGCGGCCAGCTGAGGATCGAATGCAGATCGTACCATTGCAGAGGGACAGAAGGGGGGTGTGGGGAGTCGGGCTGCACCACCCGTGTGTGTGTGTGTGTGTGTGTGTGTGTGTGTGTGTCACAGAGAGAGAGAGAGGGAGAGCAAGCTGTGGGGAAGTGGTTTAGGGAGCAGCTACTGTTCTGGAAGGAACATGAATGACTTTGAGGCTAAAAGTTCAGACAACTTCTACGTGAACGATGTTTAACTACACATGCATTTTTAAACTCTGCAGATTTTCTGAGATCAGTTCAGTGTTTTCCTGAGACAATAGTTTCCCCACGGTCAGTCACAGCCTGGTTATTTTGGTGTACACCCAATGCAAATGTTATTAAGAATGCAAATGATTAAAAAATTAATATGTGTACCATTACAGATAAAATGTAAAGCCTTAAAAAGCAGTTACAGCTGATGCTTAATAGACTAAGTCTGGTGCCTTATACTGAAATTTTGGTGAGCTCTAATGTATCTTTTCCCACTGTGTCATTTTTTCATGCTTCTAGATCCCCGAGGAAAACACAAGTTCTGGCTGTGGTCACAGGCATGCTTCCCCCGTAGGCTGGCGGGGATGCCTCAGGGGGAACGCTTCTAGCAAGAGTAGTCATGTGCGTCTTTGTTTATTCTGTTAAATAAAGTGATCCGTGTAAGTACTGTCACTGCATTCTGTAATACATTGCAACACTAAGTGGTTTAGAGGATCTTAAAAAATCTGGGGATGATATTCTAGTTTATAAGCAGAAACCCACGCAAAAATAATTGCACGTGACCCGGCCCTTGCCCACGTCCTGCATAATCAGCCCTGACTGCTCACCAGCACGGAGCTCCCGGCCTGCGGGAGGCCCTGCGCTCCCCTGTTCAGTCCAGGCTGGAGAGAGTTCTAGTTCTGCATGGGGAGCACATGCACCCCAAGGGGTTTACAGAGTCAGCTAGCTCGGTGAGGATCTCCGAAAGGACTCTGCTTTCCTCTCAGCTTTCTCAGCGACCTCACCGGGGTTCTCCAAAACCAAGCAGCAGACTAAACTGGAGCCTTAACAGAAAACGAGCCCCGTGCCCAGGCCAGGACCACGTCCAGGCCAGGACCACGTCGGCAGTGGTCGTTATGCAGGTTGCCCCCGTGTCACAGAATGAGGGCTAACTCCACGGGCCAGGGCCGAGGGCCCCTCCTGAGACACAAGGCTCCCGCTTCGACGCTGACGGGCCCTGGAATTCCAAGCGCGACGCCCGTCATCTCCAGCTTCCGATTCTACAACCCGGGAGGAGCCGGGTGCGTGGTGGGAATCAGCTGCTCCCCCTCCTTCAGGCAGGAGACGGGGTTCTCCAATGCGGTGAAGGCTGACCAGGCCGTTAACCCCTCACCCCAACAGGCAGAGCAGGTGCTGACCAAGATGAGGTTTCGGGAAGGTTCAAGTCCTTCCTTTCAAGTAAAACTCCCACAGAGGAAGCGGGGAGCGGCGGGGGGACCCCCAACCATCTTTACGTTTGGAATTAGGCCCGAACTCAGAGTTAAAGTCACATTTGTCTCGGATCGCAGAGAAGGGGAAAAGGGGGCCGTTTCAGGTACTACAATAACGAAGGCTGAATAAAATACACCGAAGATACGGGCCAGCTCCTCTGACACCCCAGGACCCCTCTGCTCAGCAGAACCTCAGGGGACCCAGCCCAACAGCGCGTCAGACGCCAGCTTCTCCGCAGGCGACGTGGCAGTTGAGCAGGTGAAAGACCTCAGACAGACACTCTCAAGGATGCTGCCAGATGGCTCTCCACCTCGGAAGGGTCATCAAACATGAAAAACAGGGACGGCGGCGGACGCAGGAACCGTACCGGGCTCGGAAAGCTCCGGCAGGGCGGGAGGCAGAGACGCAGCTCCCCCGGGGACAGTGCCACCCACAAGTGTAGTTGCTCAGGCCCAAGAACTTGATGGCACAGAGGTGGGCAGTGAGCAACCTGGGCACCCGTCCTGGTGACCCTGTGCGCACCTTCGACTGCAGCAGACACCTTATTCGTTCCCTTTACTGTCTCCCCGCTGCCCCCCGCCGTGAGGTGGTAGGAGCAGGGGCTTTCACCTCTTCAGGCCCCAGTTCTGCCTCCAGGACCCGGAATGCCGCCTGGGGCCCAGCAGGTGCTCAGTGCTGTTGGCAGAGTGTCAACTAAAAGGCCAGTCTAGGAAGAGGCTGACGGCACTCCTTCCACCTCGCTTCTCCTTTCGGAAGGGGCTGCTCCTCGCAGTGCTTGGTTCGCCGTGCAGCCGGCTTGCGCGGGGGTGCAGCTCCGAGCCCGCGGGGACTGTCGCGGAGCAGCTGGGCGGCCGGGACCAGACCCGAAAACGTACAACGCTGCACCCAGGGAGGCGGCAGGTGCCGGGAAGCCTCTTACTTTGCTGAACACGTGGAAGGAGAAGTGCTGGCTCACGACTTCACGGAGTTTGGGGGACAAAACGGAAAACCAGACACGACGAAGCCGGGAGGCGAGGCGGGCGGCGTGACAAGGGAAGCCCGGAGCGCAGAGCTGCTGTCGGCCCGTCCCCTCGTCCCTGGGCAGAGCGCGTCTCGGAAACGGGGTCACAGGGAAGGCAGGAGCGAAGCGGGGGGCAGCAGAGTCTGCAGGAGGCCCCGGGTTCGGCTGTGGCCGGAAAACCCCAGCACACACACGGGCTGGCCGTGCGAGGGGGGACCTGCCGTGCTGTCCCCAGGCGGCCACGCGCAGGCAGTGCGTCCTGGTCTCAGGCGGGCAGGTGGCACCGACTTCTGTCCTTGGGACGAAGTGCCGGCGAGCTCCCGCAGAAACCAGCTCTGGGTGTCCAGGTCCTCGTCTCCAGGACAGGGCAAGGGGCCGATCGGCGACGGTGGCAGTGGGAGCAGGACGGGCTACAACACGTCCAAGCGAAAGTCCTCCGCGAGGTCCTGAGGGACTAAAAGCATCTGGAAACGGTGGGGACGGAGGACGGGCGAACGCTGGGACACGCCGCAGGAGGAGGGCAGAACCGCCCCGGGCAGGGCCCGCAGCCCTCACGGACGGCCCGGCCTGAGCGGGGGCAGGGTGACCCAGCGGCCTCAGGGGCCACGCGAGTGGCTCGGCACGAAGGGGAGGCGGGGGACAAAACCGGCGGCTCCACCTTAGCCAGACGCCAGGCTTACGGACCCGCAGCCTCCCCGGGCGGCGCTCTGGGAGGGACGCCCCGTTACTGGGGAGGGTTCCCGCCACAGGAGGCGCTACTAGAGGGGAGGCTCTCCCAGGCTGGTGCAGCGGCGGGGCTGAGGCGGGCAGGACGAGGCAGGCGGGGCCTCTGGGTTTCCACCGGACTCCCAGGAGATCCTGAGGCGAGTCCCACACGACACACGATCGGAACCCCCGAAGGAGGCAAATCCGTATTTCGCCGACGGGGAGACACTGCCAGGCGCCGGCGAACGCGCATCGACCACACCAGCTTGGGGACGTGCCAGAGAAGGGCCCGACGCCTGCTTCCGATTGCGGAGACGGCGGGCTCGTGACACGGAAATGCAACGTGGGACCCTGGACTGGATCCCGGGTCGGAAAGGCGGGTGGGCAGGTGGGCACTCCGGAGACGACGTTAATAATCTGAAGACTAGCTGTGTATTAGACACGCACCGTCTGTGAAATACGGGATTCCTCTCCTCCGACTCCCCGCCGCGCAGGCCGAGCGCCCCTACGGGGTGCCCAGCGCACACAGGACAACGGGTAAACGTTCAACAAATCAGTCCACACTTCAATAAACCCTAATGATGCTGCAAAAACTGTCGTCAAGAACCCCCCCCCCCCCCATTCTTCTCTTTACTCTCCTATTTGGAGGCCTTACTTTGTGTCCCGTAAGCCCAGGAAGAATCAGGTGGTCACATGGTCACGGACCAGAGGGACTGGCTCCACCAACCTACTTGCAAAGCAAGGGAGTGAATTTTGATGAGCCTGCCCTGAAGATGAGAGGTGTGGTGAGCTGAGGCCAAACTGCTTTGCGATGCACGAAGGGCAGGGAGCCTGAACAGGTCGGGCCCGGATAATGAGCACGGGCGTCGACGCGCCCACACCCGACACGTGTGCCCGGAGACAACTGGAGAACCGTGAGCAAGCCTCACCCAGCAAACGTCTAGGACCCAGGGCTGCACGGGTGCACCTCCCCCCACCCATTATAGCAATTACAGCACTCAGAGGGCTTCACCGGATTCACGGGGATTTGTAGCAGCAGAAAAGGCTGAATCTGGAGCAAGAAAATCAGTCCCGACGAGAATGTCAGGCCCGTGCACACAGGCGCTGTGCTGAGGTTAATGTCCTACCTGCAGGCTGAGCGCAGTGACACTTCTTTCAGGACTACTGTGCACCCATGTGGGCCACCCGCTTACAACCCTTTCTTCCAACAAGGCGTACACCACGTTTAAAATGTTTTCACCAACATTCTTCTTTTATGCCGTAGTTGTGGTTATTTATGCTCCAGTCATTCTCATAAAAGAGAACATTCTACAACAGTCCTCCTGGGAATCTCGGAATCGTACTGTCAATAACAACGCAAAAGGAACACTTGCATGCTAATTACGTGTTCCAAGAGGTTGACATGGTGATCCGCTGACTCCTCAGGACACCCCTGGGAGAGGGGACGGTTACTACCTCACTCTCAGGCGGGGAGACGGAGCCAGGGTCCCAAGCTAGACACTCGGAACCCCCTTGCTGGGTCCTGCCTGGGACCATACTTCGGATGGCCTCCCCGCGGAGTAACACACGATCTTGGTTGGTGTCCGATGCCCATGAGATACCTGCTGACGTCACTTCCGCTGAGACGAACGGTGCTCAGCACGTACATTACGTACGTTCTTCGTAAGTGTAAGGTTGTAACTGCTGGTGGCCAGTGCGACAGGTTGACCTAAATGGCCATCTTGGTCCCTTACCCAGTGAATGAATCCCTGTTGCAAAGCACAAACGGTGAGGAAGGCCCGCGCAGTGCTGAAGCGGAAGACTTCTATTCAACTTACAAAGGCCACCCCCAAACCTCCTGCTCACCCCGCCTCGGCCGTGCGACGCTGCGGAGAGACAACACCGCGCCGGCTTCGAGCGTGGGGGACAAGTGGATGGGCAGGTGGATGGGTGGATAGAGAAGCAGGTGGGATGGCGCATTTGTTTCTGGAAGTTTCTTTGCCATTGTCCTTTTGAAATACATGATTCGTGTCCCCAAGGTGCCGACCTAAGCATTTCCAGAAGCCAGAAACATTCAAGGACATCTGATTTCTAAAACAGATGGAGACAGTAGCCCCCGAGTCCTTCCGGCTGGTCCTGGAGGCAAGCAGGTGCACTGTCAGCAGGACGACCTCCCGCCCGCGCACCCATCAGCCTGTGTCCCCGCCGCGCGCCGAGTCCCACGGGGCTGGACAGGTATCCTCACCGCTCACTTCCGGGGCGGCGTCAGGCTGCATGTCTGAAGGCCACTCACGTGAAGCGGCACCGTGAGGAACTGCAGGCTCTCCCGTGGGGCTTTTGCAGCTCCTCTCGACGCGCTCAACACTGGGGGCTCCTGGTGCTGAGGACGCATCAGCAAACAGAGGGTGCGCTCCCCGTGAGCTCAGCCCTGCGGGTGCCAACCGCTCACCGCACCCTCTGACCTCCGCGCCACGCCGTCTGTCCATCTGGGACCAAACGCCTTCTCTTCTACCATGTCGGGGAGCTGGCACGGGCACAGGACACAGTGGGGGCCCTGAGGACTGAACCGCGCATGTGATTCTCGCAGAGGCACGGGGCAGCCTGTAGCTGAAGGCCTGCGGCTCGAGGCCCACAAGACGTCCGCGTCGGGGACGCGGGGAGAAACCACGTGATACGGGGGCAGGTGAAGCACTTATCACAGAACTTTCAATAGCCCTTTGAAGTGGGGTCCAGGGTGTCATTGTTCCGCACGGACCGGCTCCCCCCAGACTAACTCTGACGCGTGCTGACGTCACTCGGTAGACACCAACAGGTGGTTCTTAGGAAAAGGCCCCAACTCATTGCCCCCAACTTCCTTCTGTCTCTGCTTTGCTGATGCCTGTGCGATACTAGACACAGCAGGACAGAGCAGGCGGAGGTGTGGAAAGGCCCTCGGGGGGCCCGGGGGGGGACCTCACTCCCTGCTGGGCACGGTGATGGGGCGGGGACTCGGGGGCTGAGTCCTGAGGGATGAGCAGACGTTTGCCAGAGGGAAGGGAAGGGAATGGGGGGAGCAAGGCACCGAGCAGAGAGCCCAGAACACAGGAGGACCATCTTCGGCCAGGGGACACGCGGGAGGCACTGATCAGGGACTGCGAAGGGAGTGCCGTGTGACCGCGGGGTGAGCGTGGGGAGAGGCCCGAGGGGCGGGGCAGGGCCCGTGGGTTCCACTCAGGGGCGGGGTACGTGGCAGCAGCCGTAACGACAGCAAAAGCATTATGGGCTCAGCAGTCTCTGTGGCGACTCGGTTCTATGTACCATGTGCGCACGAAGTCTCCTAGCGAGGTAGGAGCGATGGTGACCCCTCCTCGTGGTCAATGCAGCAGAGGCTGAACGAGGTGCGGAGCGCGCCCAGCTTGGAGCCAAGGCCACGCTTTGGAGCCCGGGCTGCCCGGCTGCAGGCTCAGCGGCGTTGGGCAGTTTCTCCAGGTGGCAGAGGCAGGCTAAGGTGTCACGTGTGGGAGCTGCTCCGTCGTCTTCATTCTGTGTTCTAAGATGCCACACCTGCACCGACCATTTGTTCGCTCTTTAATCATGCAACTCGTTGGCTTATTACCTGATACCTGGGCCCTGCAGAAGCCAACACAAGGAAACCCTGGCCCCTATGCTCGACGTGCAGGTTTGTATCTAGCAAAGGAAGGAGGGGAATTTGCAGCACCTCTGCCCGCCTTCTCTGTGTTACACGTGGGTCTTACAACACAAGGACACAGAGAACACAGGACGGAAAGTGGGCGAGAGGACATCCAAGGGCCCAAAATACACGAGAAGTTCAAAGTCCAACAAAATGCAAAATGTAGGCGGCAGCTGATCTCAACCAAGGAAAACACGTTCTCAAACGAAAGCAACAGGCTGGACTCCGGAAGCTGGGGCAGGCGCTCGCGGGGCTCGCCTCCTCCAAGGACCGCACCACCAAGACAACTGAGCCGCAGAACAGCCATCGCTGGGAAGCACTGCAGTCTGGCTGGACCGAAGCTCTGCCACCAAGGGCACGCAGAGGAAGCTGGGGCGACACTCACGGGAGGGGCGGGGACCCTGAACGGGCCGGTCCCACCCCCCCACCCCCCCGCCGGGCTCCCGGCCCCACCCTGGGCCCCCCCCAGCCCGGGGTCTCAGTGCCGGGGAGAGAGGTCCCCACAACCCCTGGCCGCGAGAACCAGCGGAGACTGAGGCTGAGTGAGGCGCTCCTTACGCTCGGAATATTGGGACATCACTCGGCCACTAAAAGGGTGGAATCTTGTCATCTGCAACAACATGGGTGGGCCTGGACGGTGCTGTGCCAAGTGGAGTAAGTCAGACAGAGCAACACAAAGGCCATGTGACTGTACTTATTTGTGGAATCTAGAGAACAAAACAGAAACTCGTAGATCCTGCAACGTTTTTATGGTTGCCAGATGAGAGGTGGGGACGTATTGCGTAAAAAGGGGAGGGGATTAACACGCACAGACACAGGTCACGGGGAAGTAGTGCGCAGCGTAGGGCGCACGGCCAACAGTATTTTATAACGGTGCATGGCGTCAGACGGCGATCAGAGCTACCCGAGTGATCACTTTGTAAGTCACGTAAACGTCTGATCACTGTGCTGTACACCTGAACTGTAACTGAAAAAAAAAATTTAAAAAGAAAGGAACAAGTCAAAAGAATACAATTAACGCTCGAGGTCTGGGAGGAAGGGTCGATTCCTTGTTGCAGAGGGCACGTCTGCATTCTGTACGTTTCCCACAATCGAGCATTATTTGTACAATCAGAGGACAATTCCGTGACGGTGTCTAACAGCAGGCCTTCGGGGGCTTCTCAGCTGCCCCTCGGCTCCGCCCACTGGGAGAGGCGGAGGGAGCGGGGCCAGCGAGATGTCTGCGTTCTCTTCCCACGGCTTCGAAGAGGGAAACTTAATGAGTACAGTGATGACTGTTGTCTTCTTTTTTTTCTGATTTAACACTTTCAAGCTTCTTGTTAAAAACGATTAGAAAATCATTACTTAGGACAAGCTCCTCCATCATCTCACTCCCAGAGGTCAGCAAAACCCACACTACACCTTACGTTTTTGTTTTTCCTGTACATTTTGTATACATAAAAGGACACGCCGGCTAAAAAGGAGCAGCCTATCATTCCTCTTCTGCCTCTTTATAAAGGCAACAAGGTAATGTTGGCGCCTGCACGTCGGCCAAGGCGGGCTGCTCTCTCTTCCTAAAGGCTACACAGCATCTCAGCACGATCCCGGGGAAGTGTGCCGAGGAGGTTTCAGTGTCCTACTCTTAGCAACAGTAAGCATCTGTTCCTGTTTCTGTAGAACCTTCCGCAGGATAGTTCCTAAAGTGGGCCGACCGCTTACTGGTAATGGGCGCGGCCAAACTGTCCTCCAGGGCGCCGTTGGCTTTGCAGAGCTAAGGCGTCTCCACGCACTCGGGCTCTAAGAGCATCACACGCCACGCGCCGTCACTCCACGTGCGGGAAGCGCGGGCTGGGAGGTGACAGGTGGAGACGTGCGCCACGTCCACGAAAGCAAAGGTCTCCGTCAAGAAGTGCAACGCGATCGGGCAGTCCGGCCGGAACGCTCCCGTTTTAACGGGATTAGCGACGTCTGGCTCCTCTGTATTTCCACCTCTACTTAAAGCACAAAGAGGTGCCTGCTTATTAGAAAAGGGAGCATGATGGCATCTGTGAAGGCGTCACGGGGCGCTCTCCCCTCCATCGGGACATGTGACACGGCAGCTCCAACTGCTCGGCCTGGAGCACGGGAAGCCCAGCACCCCCTGGCCGCCTCCCGAGAGGCCTTGCTTAAAGCATCAGCACAGACCTGGGTTTTCTCTGGGGCCCGATCGAGGGGAACGCCCAGGAGACGTACAGCTGCCTTTCTGGCTTTATGACCTCATACTACAGTGTGTATCCAGAACCGCATCTTCAAATGCGGTCAGCAGTCCATTAGTAAGTGTCGTCGGAAGGAGGAATTTATATGCACGAAAGTTTGGAAAAATCTTGGGTTCATCAGAATCATACAATCGAACGTTGAAGGCCGTCTTGAAGCTTTTACTACCTGTGGTGATCTACCAGGAAAGGGGTTTAATATTCAGTTTCTGAAACTCTTTTTGGTAAGAAAACAGCTTATGATCATGAGATAGATTCCTGAGCCATCCATATGAAGTACCGTGTGTGTGTGTGTGTGTGTGTGTGAGAGAGAGAGAGAGAGAGAGAGAGAGAGAGGGAGATTACACAATCCCGACTCTGTTGGTGAGATTTCTGAGAGTGCAGAGCTAGGAAACATCCCAACGTGTTTTTTAGATTATTGTGGGAATGAGTAACAAGCCCCATCAGACACGCTCAGTATCTCCAAGGCCTGGGCATCTTCCAGAAGTATTATGTGTTACATATTATAAACACACGTGTAAATGAAAGGATCTGTAAGGCTTAGGACAGGCCACTGTCCCGAATCTACACTCCCGACAATGCAGCGCTCCCCAGAAACCTGGCCCTTAGCAGGAAGCCGTAATTTTTGAATGAATGGAGACAAACACTCTTACCTCCGGAGCCGGACCACCTCGTGATTACGCCAGTACTAATGAGCTCTTTAACCACGGCCAAATTTAGTCTTTGCCTGGTTTATGCTTCCGTTTCCTCATTTGTTAGTCATAATGAGTAGTAACAGTATCGGTATTGTTGTCAGGGTTAAATGAGTTGATACATGGACATCTGAGTGCTGCTCCTCAGTGAGTCCTCAGTGGCCACCCCCCCCACCCCCTTCCCCACTCCTGGGCATGACCCCTTCCACCTCTTGGACCCCATTTGCTTGCCCCCATTTTCTGCCTTTTCATTATTATAATAATTTTCTACACCCCCAAAGAGACAAGGTGGCCAGGAGACAATTTTGCTTTCCCAAGCATGTGTTCAAATCACTGATGTAAAAATAACAAGCGTGGTCATGATAAATGTTGACTGACGACTAAAACCACAGCCGTGGTCCAGCAGGCCATTCTGGGGGGGTCGGGGTGGGAAATGTCAATGGAGGAGATTATGGCCCTCTTTTTCATTTGAACATGGAAACACAGGTGCACCTTCTGTCCCGTCCGTCTGTCCGTCTGTCCGGAGTCCAACCTCCCCGGCCCTCACCTTGTGCACACAGGCCTTGGCGTTCAGGAAGAACAGCTCCACGGTGGTTTTGTCCTTTAAAAACGATATGCTCTCGATGTAAAACCTGGAAGAGAGGGGACACAGCTTTGTTTCCTCAGATCTCCTTCCTTCCACGGCCTCACTTCCTCCCTGACTTTCCCCAAAGCCGGGGCAGAACGGCGGGACACGAGGGGCGGGCAGCGCGTTCCCCCTGCAGAGGGCTCCCCCGCGGGCGTGAGAGCAGGTCCACCTCCACGTGGACGGATCCCTTCAGTGTCCCACGTGTTGGAGGGGAACCCACAAGGGCATGCAACTGCAAACCCAGCCCCGTAGCCGGGGGCCGTTCCGGAGCCGGGGGTCAGTTCCCGAGCCGGGGGGGGGCGTTCCGAGCCGGGGTGCCTGTTCCCGCCGCACCTCCCGTGGGCTCCTCGCCCCGCAGAACAGTGCCCCGGTGAGCGCTGAGGCGTGAGAGCCGCCAGCAGCTGAGTGAGCACTTCCTGACTGAACCCCAAGGCCGGCCGGCCGCTCGGTGGGGGTGAGGGCCCAGGCCCACCCAGCCCCCACCCACCTTCCAGGCGCCAGGCTTGCCCTGGGCTGGAAGCCAAACTCTCCGAAGTACTTAATCTTGGTCTTTTCTCATGCAAATCAGAGTGCACGCACGGGGGTGGGGGGTGGGGGGACTCTGCACCCCATTCCCAGACTTCTAGTCATTGAGCGCAAGGCCAGATGCAGGTCCCGGCCCAAGGGGAGCTCGGGCAGCCCCACATGGGGAGGGCGGGGGTCCTTCCCAACCCGTTTTCAGGGTCCCTGAATGGCACTCTGCGGGGGCCGCGGGAGGCCCAGGGGCTTTTCCGAAGTGACGTGCAGGGGCCCCGCTGGATGCTGGATGAGTCCTGCAGGGCACGTGTGATGGCCCGGCCGGCGCTCTGCCTCGCTCCTGGCAGAGAACCCGCTCTCGGGTCGCTGAGTTCCGACCACGCAGGGTGCACGGGCTTTGGCACCAGGCTACTCCCCGACAATGACAATGACCGAACGTTTCATTCCTAAACTAAAGGGCAACGGGCCAGGAAAGGTTTCCTCGCGGAGACGGGAAACGCGTTTGAAAAATTCCACCTCTGATGGCGCATCATCAGGGCGAGTTCCGGAAAGAGGAGCCACCCGGTACGTTTTCACTTGCAAGGGTTGCTCTCACTTACAGGATGGACAAGGGCTCGGTTTGTGAGAGGAGGACATTAAGGATGAAGGCATCGGGGAAAGGAGGGGTGCGGGGCGGTCAACAGACTTTGGAATCAGAACGACCTGGAGTGTCGAGCTCACACACCTGCCCGCGTGGGCCCGGGCGTGCGAGTGAGCTTCTCCGTGTCTTTTCGAAGATGGGTGTGACTGTCCCTACGCAGGGTTCTGGGGAGGAGTACATGAAATGACAGATGCAAAACACGCAGTAAACTTCAACATTATTCGTGGAAGTGCTGGAGGTAGCGATGGCCTCCTCTGGGCAGTGCGTCCGCACCCCCATGTTCGTGCTGCCCCGTTTCATTCCATCGCTACCCCATTTCCCAGATGCAGAGACTGAGTCGGAGTGAGTCGCCTACAGCGGGGCTCCGTCCTGACAGGTGTCCCCTGGGCTCTGCAGACAGTGCTCCCCGCGGCTGCTACTCGGCGGCTGCTCAACCGCGTTAGAAAACAAGGAAACAAGAGGGGAGGGTCCCCGGGTTAATGCTCCTACAAGCACCGCGTGCCCCACGGCTGCAAGGAGGAAGCCCAGAGCCAGCGGACCACACCCACCCACCCACACACCCACACACACTCTAAGGCGACAGGGTTTGGAATTTAGCTGGGAAACGGCTCTTGCAAAGGTGCAGGAGGGGGAGGTGTGCCCCGAGGAAGTCGTCCCCCGCGCCATGAAAGCCCCGCGGCGGACGGGCACAACGCGGGGTCTGTTTCCGCCGCCGAGGTTTAGCGACCTTGTCCCCCTGCACTGGGAAGGGACGCTTCCATGGAGAGCTCTACAGAGGACGACGGAACGAAAAGCACAACCTCGGGGGATGCTCACACTCACAAAGTTCGGAACCATTTCGTAAGACGTAAAAGCCAGCCCTCATCCAAATGTTTCCGTTGTCCCCCAAACTACTTCTTTTTCTTCTTTTCTGTAATTTTGTTTGTGTCGTCTAACAAAAGGCCTGCGGTGGTCTACAGCCGGGTCACACTGGCCAAACGCCTTCAGGGGCAGGGCTGGATCGCAAAGGGCAGCCAGAGCCCCCTCCCCAGGGGAGGGCGCAGGACTCAAGCTGCACCAATCAGATTCTTTCAGCCTGAGCCCCCGCCCCAAGGGGAGGACGCAGGACTCAAGCTGGACCAATCAGATTCTTTCAGCCTGGACTAGACCTATAATCAGAATGCGCTAAAGATCCAAGCGGGCTGGGGCGCCAACCACGCCCTGATGAGCCGGCCCACCGCGTTCTGCTCCCTGCACCCCCACACCTGGCTTCCTGTCTCGTCTGAGGCCTCAGTGAGCTCAGTTCTCCTTCAGTCTGTCAGTCAGCCATACTACTTCCTCTTGCTGGCAACCAACGACTCCAAATGAGCAGAGGGCTGCTACGCGCAGGCACAAGACAATGAGCCACACTTCCCTTACGCTGCCGCACAACCAGATGCTGTAGGTAGCACATGATAAACCCACCTGACGGGTAAGCTAGAGAGCACCTTTCCCAGGTGGAGAGTGGTGGAGCCACGATTCAGACTAGCTCGTATTCCAAAACAATGTGATAGAATGCGTCCCTGCAATGGCACTGACAGTGACCTACAGCATGACTGACACAATGCAGTGGAGCCCAAGGGAAGGAGACAATGAAATCAGCTTCTGAGTCAAGGGGGAGAGGCTGCCAAACTGAAATTCATAGGACGAAGTGTCACAGGACACTGTGTCCCCTCAGACAACTGAGCTGGGTCTTAAAGAATGCATGAGTCCAGGTGGCAGCAGGGGGAAGGGCACGGCGGCCAGACCAACGCTCCCGCTGGTCTTCGAGAACTTAAGAAACCGCATGCAGGGTGCTGGGTGGCTTGGCACCAGATCCACCTGCGGCCCATCCAACTCTGAACAGACACCTTTGTCCTAGAAACTGGGTTCAGCTTGATTCTGAAGCCCAGGCCCCTGACTCTACCCCAGATCCAGTAAACAGGCCCCTATCCTGTTTCCCACTATTTTCTGGCGACTTGCCCTGCTGCCGTCTAGCTTTCGGCACAGGCATCCAATTCCCTGCGCCCGGAATCCACGATCCCATTTCTCCCTCAAGGGGCCCATTGTAGTGACTTCATATTTATGGGGCTTATGAAAAGCACGGGGTCCTCGGGGAGAAATGCCCCCCAGGCACAGCTATCACCACCGACCAGGAGCTGAAAACAAAACCCAGGGCTACTTCATGACGTGAAATGGACTCGCCCAGGCGCATGACATAAGGCCTTTTGTTTCAGCCCTGTGTCGGCGCGAGGACCGCTGCCCTCCTGCACGCGGGCTGTGCGCGACTCCACGAGGCCCACGGCTAAGCGTTCAGCCCCAGTGTGAAGCCGCGCGTCGTGATGAAGGCACACGTTCTGGCGACAAACCGCACGCAGCCGAACGAGGACGACGTCTTGAGAAGAGAACTGGCTCGGGGAGGTCTGGTCTCTACTGTTCGTGCTCCTCCCATTAGCATGTTGTCCCCTTTCTTGAGGGCACAGGTGTTCCCCGAAGCACCCATCATACCTCAGTGACATGACAGAGGTGGCTTGGGGGCGGGGGGTGGGCGGGGAGGACTGTTAGCCAGGTGACAACACACGCATGTCACAAAGAAGAACGCCTGGGCAGTCTTTCACGTTCTCGGTGGCTGACGTGTTCATCAAGGTCAAAGTCAACACCACGGACTTGGGGAGTCACTACTGTGCACCCCAGCTGCAACACGATGGGTCTTGGGGCCGGGGGTCAGCTTTCTCCCTGCTGCACACCAGAGAACTAGGGTGTTTGAAGCGGGGTGCGGGGTGCGGGCTGTGGGGGTGTAGTCAGCCGTCAGTGAGGCGGTGACGTCGTGTGTGGTTGGGACCGCTGCACCGACGGGGCTGTGGCCAGCGGTGAGGCTACCCGGGTGCCTTTAAAACAGACGAGAGTGGAGGATGCAGGCGTCTCCCGTGACGCCTCGAAGGGAGCAAAATGCTACACGAGTGCCCGTTCTGACACAGAGCGGGACAGCACCGAGACGGGTGCCTTCTGACCGGGGCGGACTCCGCTCCCCAGCCGAGCGTGGTGCCCTCTGTTTTCGGGGCCTTGGCTAGGTCTCGGCGGTTTCTTCCAAGCGAGCGGGGTGGCGGGTGGGCCGTCCCGCGTTCTGGACACCCGAGTTAAACCGCCCAGTGCCCGGCTCCCTTCAGTCCCGCGGGCGACGTGAGCCGCTCACCGCAGCCCGCGGGACAGGTTTCGGTCAGATCCCGACTCACGTTCTCAGCAGGGGCAGCTCCGTTTCTTGCTCGCGACGACCCTGCCCCGCCACGGTCTGACGTCATAGTGGATGCTGGAGGTGCCGTGTAATTTAAGTGTATTTCACGGTCTCCAGGCGCCTAGGCAAGGCTTGTGGGGGTCCCTGAGGTTCCCTTTGGCTTCTGGGAGGGGCGCAGTCCTAGGGAATTCCCCAAGGGCAGCAGTGCTCGCTTCTAGAATGTGCTGCCCTACCAGGCAAAGGCTTCCTCCTTCCAGATCTCCAGGTGTGACCCAGAGAACCAGGGAGCGCCCCCCCCCGTCCCCCCAAGTCTGTAGAAACCCTCCTGCTGCTCCTCTCCTACAATGACCCGCTCCCAGAATTCTCTAGAATGCGGGCTGGAGGCCCAGGAGGGCGAGGGCTGTGCCCCCGGTGGCTGCGAGGTGGCAGGGGCGGGCGGTGGGTCGCAGGCGCTTGCTTCTCCCGAGCCTGCTCCCCGCTGCCGAGGGAGGCAGAGAGGCCTCTCGGAGGGGGACGGAGCTGCGGGCTGGGCCTGGTGACCGTGACTCCTCTGGGCCTTTGATCACATGTTCCTCCTCTTTGACGTCAGTGACCTCCCTGTTGACAGCTCTGGAGTAACTCACAGCGATCCAGTCACACACAGTGTAACCTCCTTTGGCCACTCCTCACACGGCATGAACACTTGCTGAGGCGATAAGCTCACGGAGGGGAAATGTGTGTGTGTGTGTGTGTGTGTGTGTGTGTGTGTGTGTGTGTGTAGGCCAACAAAAAGCAACGAACTACTGCTCCATCTTAGGTCTCTTCCGTCCCCCTGAAGGCTGACGTGAGGGCGAGCACAGTCTTCGTTGGGCTGCGGTCCACAGACTCGGCTTCTTAATACAAACCCCCAGGCCGGATGATCGGGCCCCCGTGTTGTCCTCGTGATGCTTCTTTCAGTTAAACTCTTTCTAAGGCCGAATCTTCCAGAACCCAGCCAGGGGCCGCTCCCAGGACGCTCCGCTGATGCGGCGAGTCCTCCGCCCCAGTGTCTCCGCTCAGGGGTCCCTCTGCAGTCCTCGGGCATGGCAGAGGAGGAGATCGTACAAGGGGAGGAGGGGAGGCCAGGGGGGGAGGCAGGAGAAAGTGAGAGGTGTTCAGAAGGGGGGTGAGGACGCCCACGACCCGGCCTGGTGCGCAGCTGGGTGGTACCAGGGAGTGGGAGCTTCTGCACTGAGGTCACGCCAAGCCCGGACTCCGCCACTGAAATGCTTGCTCAGTCTCCATGGAGCTTTACGCGCACATCTGGGCCGCATTACCCAGAAGATAGTTTACGGCGCAGATCGCCGTGCCTGGCGCGCCGGCAGCCGGGGGAGGTGGGGCGCACGGGGAGACCGGCGTGCTTACGAGATTACGGGGCAGCAGTCAGCTCTGCGGCGCCCGGACACACACGGCTCACGCTCACGTTTAGCACGTATCATCGCCATCTTATCGCTGAAGAGAAGGCTGCTTTAACTCGGCAGGTCGTTGGGGAGGAGATCCAAGCACCCTGACCTTACCCGCTGCCTTCCCTCTGTGCAGAAGCACGGGGTCGTGAGCTGCCCCCTGCGTCCTGAGGGACCGTCACCAGGAGGAAGTCTCACCCCCAAACCTGTAGGATCCCAGCTCGGGAATAATCCAGACCCCAGGGAGCCCACTGTCTGCCACGGGTTTAAAGGCACGTTTCAGTGGAGAGGAGACTTCCTGAGATCGGAACGGGAAGGGATCCTCCTTTGCCACAAACCCTACAATTAAAAAATGATACTTTATTATGTTTGCACAATACTTTGCAAAATCATTTTGTATCTCCCGATCTCTCTCCTCACAACCAACCTGCCCAAGACCACATTCTGCATCGCCAGGGCACCCCATTCATCTGGGTCAGGAATGTGGGTGAGTCGGGGGATCTGGGAGTTGGAGGGGGTGTGACCGCGTAGTTTTAAAAACTTCCCCGGATGATTCAGACACGTCCCCGCCCCTGCAGCAACTCTGACATGCACGGGGCTCCTTGACCTCGTCTCCTTCATTAAGGGGACCAGTCGTTCACCGTAAAAACGCCGCAAAAGCACACTGTTGGCGTGTGGGGGCTTCTAGTTGTTTGCATGAAAAATTAGAGGGGTGCACACCTCTGCAGTGTGCTACCACTGTGGGGAACCCTTGCTCCTGGTGTGTTAGCTTGCCATTGGCTGTTCACCTCAGGGTCCACGAATCAGGGGTGCAGCACCCCATGTCCCAGTGCACGCAACTGTGGTGACCCTGATGTCAAAAGGGGTGCTCCATGTCTCCAGAGGCTCCTCTGGTGACCAGCCGTCCAAACAGAACCAAACACTGTCTCTGGTTTGAGCCTTTGGTGACTCAATGTTTAGGCAGCACAGGCGACCTCGAGGGTCGCGGGTGGCGTCTCCTGGAACGTGTCACCCACAGTTCCGTTTTCTTCAAAGAGGAGGCCAGGGGCCCTCCGAAGGGCGCTGGTCTCACTGGGTGTACGGCAACCAGACTTGTCAGCACCCCAAAGCACCACGTCCCCCTCGGTGACCTGGGCCAGTGCCCTTAGTCCTTTGGCGTGTGCTTTTGCTCCATCATTTCTTTAATGAAGTCAGAGTAACAGCAAGCACTTAATTGAAATAATAACAAGGACTATTATGATCTCACTATACTGTTTGGAGGCAGAATTAAGGGAATAATTAAGAACTTGATAAGGGTTTTAAACACGCAGCAGTTTAGCGGAAGCCGTGCCAAGAGACTACGGGACACTCGAGATCACACACTAGGTGCCGCGGGGGGCAGGGGGCGCGGGCACCCCAGGAACCTGCCGAGGAAAGCTGGGGAGGCTCAGGGAATGGCTGTGCGCACCAGAAGACACAGTCCCTCCCCGGGTACTCTGAGGCCCCGTGCAGACCCCACGCGAGCTGTCGGGGAGCCGGCGCACAGCCTGGCTGCCACGAACCGGGCACTTGGTAAATTCTCCAAGACGCAAGGTTTGGGCGAGAAGCGGCGCCCCAGAAACAGAGAGGCGGGCAAGGGCGGCAGGCGCAGCCTGCGCTGCAATGCAGGGGATGGAAGCAGCAGAAACGCTTCACCGGAGGCTGGATCGCTGACTATGGAAGCTCAGCCAAACCCTTCTCCGTCCCCAGCGGAGGGTCTCCGGGTGGAAAGCCACGTCAGCCAGCCAACACCACGGCACCCTTACTTTCCTCCAGGAAGGGGAACAGATTCGGGGTGGAGGTGAGGGCAGAAGGCTGTGTGCTCTAGACTTGCCCAGAGTTTGAAATGTTTACAGGGATAATTCCTTGTGAAAAAGCTGACTTCCGCTGAGCCGTTTTCTCTACATAATTCATAGGAATTTCTCTTCTCTCTGACCCCTGCTTAACACTAGCAGGACCCCCGCCCCCCATTACTTGCTGGCTTGTTTGTCTTTCCCCCCGTTTCCATGGACACAAACATTTCACACTCGTTCCAAGAAACACCCATGTTTTTCTTTGGGATTTCTGTACACGGTTCCACACCGAGCTATGCTCCCGCACAAATCGCCATTACACGACCTCCCTTTGGGGTTTAAAAGTGTGATTTCTGGTGGGAAGAAAGAAATTCTAAACCACATTTCAGTCAGAACAGAAAGCAAAACAGAGAACTGTTTGCTGAGTCAGGATGGCCGCCACCCCCACTCCCCATCGCCTCATACATAACGAGATCCCTCAAAAGCAGCAGGTAGGACCCCTATCACACACCCGGGTTTCGTGGAGCCGGCTGAAGTTAAAAAGGAACGAGTGTGGCAATCAACAAGATTTTTCCAGGTGATCATAGTGTAACCCCCCGCCCCCCGCCCCAGAAAGGAAAGAAGCTTCCACTACCGTGCTATAAAACACAGCACATTTCCACACCCAAACGCAGACGGACACAAACAAAACCACAGCCAGAGCACAGGAACGTTCTTCAGGATGGAATTCTATTTGGACTCATGGTGAATCTACTGTCCGATCACGTTGGGCTTCAGACCAGGGAAACAGAGTTTACGGTCCCATTCAGGAGAGTGGGGGCGGGGTCTTCAGCAGAGCGGTCACGTTTTACTTCTGGGTGCAGGCACGTGGGCGCTGCTACTCGTGCGTTCCCTTATCTTAGAGTGAACACGAGTCTTCCCACCAGAGCCCGGTTTTCAGGAACCACTGGTTTAGGGGAATGCATCCATTTCAGGAGGAAAGAGCGGGGGCCCATACTGCGTGCAGGTGACGTGCGGGCAGATGACGTGTGGGCAGGTGACATGCGTGCAGGTGACGTGCGCGTAAGTGACGTGCGGGCAGGTGACGTTCGTGCAGGTGACGTGCGCGTAAGTGACGTGCGTGCAGGTGACGTGCGGGCAGATGACGTGCGTGCAGGTGACGTGCGTGCAGGTGACGTGCGCGTAGGTGACGTGCGTGCAGGTGACGTGCGGGCAGGTGACGTGCGCG
>PVJL010014889.1:0-26307 GCA_004026885.1 Lyroderma lyra
AAAAAACTCAGTCCTTGCCTCAGGTTGCGTATTTTTAGGAAATTAAATTTAAACATTTTTTTCAATTACAGTTGACATTCATTATTAGTTTCAGCATAGTACAGCATAGTGTTAGACATTTAGAAAATAGATTTTTCTTCACTTATTTAAATATTTTAATTTCTTGGAGAAGCTATTTCCATTGTTTGGCTATTATAAATAGTATAATAATTCAATGGACATTTTGTACAAGTCTTTCACTGCATTTCTTTGTATTTCACAGGACTGATGAGAAATTCCCTTGTTAAATTTTCATTGCAAATGGATTTTCAAAAAGGTTTTCCTCCTATAAACCCCTACAAAAAATGAAAAGAATGTTCATTGCCAAAAATGTTTTCGCAACTTTAAATTTTGCCAATCCAATGATCCTAAATGGTATTAAAAAATATAGCATTACTGAGATTGAATATTTTTTCATATATTTACTAATCATCTATATTCTTTTATAAATTGTCAGTTCATATTCTAATTATTTATATGAAAGTTAGTTTCTGTTGCTTTATAAGTATTCTTTAATAATGGCAGCATCCTTCACTCATTTTGATAAAAATAAATTTTATACATTTAGGTTTGCTCTCTATTTTTATTTACTGTATTTAAAAATATATACTTAATATTTACCATTCTGTCACCTTCCACAGTGTTCATGCATAGAAAATCTTCCCCCATATAAAAATATAAATATTCACATGTTTCATGAGAAATAGCTCTATTATTTATTGCTTTTCTAAGTATCCTGGCAATTTTTACTTAATAATACTTCCTTTCCCTGTAACTCTTCTAGACTCCATAACTGGAAGCTCTTTTTCCTTCTCATAGTCCAGGCATGTCCAACCTGTGGCCCAGGACACTATGAATGAGGCCCAACCAATTCTTAAAATATTATGATATTTCTTTGCTACCTTTTTTTTAGTTCATCAGCAATCATTAGTGCTAGTGTATTTTATGTGATCCAATTGATCTGAGACAATTCTTCTTCTTCCAATGTGGCCCAGGGAAGCCAAAAGTTTGGATACTGCTATGGGTCCATTTGCTCATCTTTAAACTGATATCATATGGTTTTAATTGAGATAATTTTTTGATATACTATTAAGTTCAAACCTTATTAAAATATGTCTTATTATGAAGAAAAATATGCGTACATATTAAATAAAATAAGTTACAGAAGACACTAAAATAAAAAAGGAAAAGTATCTTCTTTCTTATCCCACCTGTCTTCACAGTATTCTCTTCAGTTCTTCTGGTGGTTGTTTTTTAAAAAATTTAACAATACTTCAATTTGCATTTCTTAATATCTCACTTCTAGAAATAAATCCTTGTCAATAAAAGAGGAAATTAGAATTAATGTGTTTCCTTCTCTTTTCTATCCTTCCCAATTTTTATTCATCATATAGTCTGGCATGAAATTTATAACATTTATATTTATTTCTGTATCTACAGTTCTTAAAGATTTTTTGTATATGTTGATATTAAAGCATGAAAAACAATAAACAGCACTTTTCATTCAACTATCCAAATGTTTATCATAGAATTAAGTAGTACAACTGACTAATCCTTGAATTATTATTATTTCCTGCAGAAAGAAAAAAATACTGTAAGTGTGTTTTCCTTTATTTTTAATTTTCTTTAGCTTTCTAGTTCATATTCTGTCAGTATTTCTTACATTACACGTTGCAATATCTTTCTTGGATATCTTTCTTATTTTGCTGAAATGTCTTTTGGGAAATTTTTAAGTGTCTAAAAATATATTTATTTGACATTTATGGCTGATTAGTGACATGACTAGATACAGAATTCTAGTTTCAAAATATTTATTTTTCATAAAAATTTAAAGAGATTGCTTCATTTTTTCTGAAAGCTTTTATTTTTAATGAAAATACTGCCTCCCTATAATTCTTTTTTTGGTAAATTTTCTTTTCCTCTGTGAAACAGGATTTTTATTTTTGATGTTGGTGAAATTTTCTAAGTATAGTCTTATTTTATTCATCTTGCTAGGCAGTGAATGGACCCTTTAAGTCTGAAAATTCATATCTTTCCATTTTCAGGGACCTTTTTTTCAGTTGATTAGTTGCTCCTTTTTCTCAAGTTACCTGAATCTGTACACCATGTCTCATGCTTTTTCTTGACTTTGTCTCAATTATCCTGAGAGAATTTCTAGATCTGCAATTCAAACATAAGTTATGTACATTTGTAATTTAGTCAGTCCATTGAATTTTAAATTTTCAAGAATACAGTCTACATCTCAGAACTTTTTTGTTTTCATTGCTAATTATTCATGTTTCATGGAAGCAATATTCATGTCAGTGTCTCTCAGAATGTAAATTAGGTTTAATTTATTTTCTCCTCTTTGAATTATTTTTCCTCTGAATTTTATTGGTCTGTTATTTCTGTTTTTTGTCCATCTCTTCCATACCTTGTGTTTTCCTCAAATGTATTATCATATGTGTTGATATGTTAATATGTGTGAATGAAGTACAGCATCAATTGGCATTGGTAAGTAGCATGCTGGGTTCCACAATGGTGGGGTTGTGTTTCTCCAGTAGGACTTTCCCATAATTAAGGCTGACCAGTGGTTCTATGTAAGGAAACAAGTCATGCTCTGTGGCAGTTATTGACCTTTGTATGGATAGTGACCAGGCAGGCATGCCCATAATCCTCATAATTGCTAAACCAAAGAATTTTACTCTAGGAATGAAAATCTCTAATATATTTCTTTCTTTTTTGTTCAACATTTTCCTTTTCATAATCCCTCGAGGTTTGTTTGTCTCAACCTGAGGTTAGCTTCCCTCTCAAGCCACAATACACTTACTAGTAACCTTGTCCCAGAACAGACTACACAGACTGTTTTATCCAGAGAAAATTCTTGGACTTCATTTTGAGGACAGAATTCACTACAGTCAGCTGTTCTGTTTGTGAGCTGTAGACAGAGGAGCACAAACATCAGGGACGTTCCCAATAAAGTTCCTTAAAATAATTATCTTGACAATTGACCTACAGCTAAGTCTGGCTTTGATATTTGCTGACTCTCAGAGTTCCCAGGGCTTCCTTGAGAAGATCTGCTTACTTCTGGTATTATCTTTTCTTTAGGAACTTCTGAATTTGCTATCAGTCTGAAGCCACCAAGTTTCTATTAACCAGTAACCTTCTTATGTAAAAATAGGAAATTTTCTTAATTGACAGTTTTATTATGGTTTATATAAATTATATATAAAATTTATAAATAATATATAAATATATATGTATATAGAGAGGATTTATTATGAGGAACTTATTCATTATGAGGCATTGGCTCATGTGATTGAGAACTCCAATGATCTGCTGTCTACAAGCTGGAGACCGAGGGAAACTGGTGGTATGATTCAGCCTGAGTTTGAGGCCTGGGAACCAGAGGAGAAGATGGTATAATTCCCAGTTTAAGGGCCAGAGAAGATGAGATGAGATGTCCCAGCTCAAACAGTGAGGCAAGGTAGAGGGTGAAGTGGATTAAAAAAGCTGAATTCTTCTTTCCTCCACCTTTTGTTCTAGTCAGGCCTTCAATGAGTTGGATGATGCCCACCCACATTGGACAAGGCAACTACTTTACTGAGTCCACTGATTCAAATACAAAGCTATCCTCATCTGGATACACGCTCACAGATATACCCCAAAATTATATTTAATCTGGGCACCTCATGGACAGTCAGCTTGACATCTGAAGTTAACCATCACAAACCTAATATGAATCTCTACTTACTAGAGTCTTTAGGTGTCAGCATAAAGTTGTATAGAATTTTCCATGATGTTTACATTCATTTTTTACAGTTATACAAATTATTACCAAGTTTTTGTTTTTGTTATTGGATGGAGTATATTTTTGTTATATTTCTATGTTACTTCTGGTGATATAAATTTTTTCATAATATTTATTTTTTTGCCCTCAATAATAAAATACATTTTTATTTTTTTCAGGTAATTTTCTGCATTTTTTATGTAAACAATAGTATCTTTTGCAAACAATGTGATTTTTTTTACTACTTTTCAATAGCTACATCTCATTTTGTTTTCTTGTATTATTCCATAGACCAAAACTAGCAGAGAAATACCCCAAAATGTGGTAGTAACATCTCTTTTCTCTAATTTCAAAAGTAAAGGCAAATTTAGTATTTCGTATGTAGATAATACAAAAGCATTAATTATTGTCTTAAGCAAGGATCCCTATACTTACCATCCATTCATTTTTAAGTATTTTATCAAATATAGTTTTGGTACATTGTTTCATTTTTATATTTTTAAGTCTTTTTTCCACTACCTTGAATGCTCATAAGTACTGAAAGTTTTCTTCATCTGTAGTCTGATTATTTTTCAATCTTTCATGAATTTGAGAATGTGATGTTATGCTAGAAGAAAATAACATTAGATCTACTAATTATTGGCTTACTGCCCAATATTCTCTAAGGGCCATTTCCTACTAGTCTGCTGTATTCTTTGTTCCAGGGGACTGAGCCCCACAACTAATACATATCCCATGGTCCCTTTAGTGTCTGACTGAGTTCTGTCAATGGGAGCCACCAACAGGGTATTTGAAGGTGAGTGGAGAATAGAGACCAGATTCTAGGGTACTTCTCCCACTCTCTGCTTCAGATCGCTTTCTTGGTATGGCCGTATCTCTTTATGGTTATAACTTACAGCAGCGCCCCTCCTTCCTAAGTCCCAGGTCCTACCCAAAGGCCCTTACTCCTGCTCCCTTGTACGACTGCTTCCTATCCTTGCCCCTCTGCATTGGGTTTCACAGTGGCTTCCTCCTGTGCTAAAAGCCAAATTGCCTCATGGTCCCCTGTTCATTTTCAGTTCTTTTAATACTTGTTGAACCTAATATTTCCAATATTAAATTTCCTCTGTTGAACTCCATAGCTTAAATTCTCTCTCCACCTGGTCCCTGACTACTATATCTATTTTAATTAAAATTGTTATCTAATTATCAGATGTACAGGTAATGGGGCATAAATCATCCAAAAGTCATAATTATATGAAAAAAATTAAAATGTAAGTTGACAATAAAGATGTTAAAATTTCCTTCTGTTCTTCTTTATATCTCATAATTCCATCATCCAACTAAAAGAGCCCTTTAATATCTAGTAAATGAAATAACATCATAAAAAAGGAAGTTTCATCAGTTTATATATATTGATTTGTGTACCTTAATTCGCAACCTAGATGTATAAAGTGAATTGCCTCATATATACCAGAAAAATAATTGAAAAATCAAGTATAATTCTATTTTTATTTGATAAATAATATATAGTCAGTGGTACTAGAAGACTATTTTATGAGTCTAAGAGTATTAGAAAAGCTTTCCTATTTTAAAGGTATATTCTCATCAAAAGTCCTCAAGATCTATAAATAAGTACCGAAGAAGTGTCATGTGATGAAAAAAGGAGTAACTTTCAACCGTATTGTTTTTGTACTCTTTAATACATGAACCTATATTGTTAACATACTTATATTAGATTAGTTATGTTAATTCTTTAAAATGCCAATTTTCTTATTTTGTTGGGAAGGCAGACTGAGATTAACACATGCAAGTATATTTTAAAATGAGATTCATTTGCTAATATTTTTAGAAGAATGGAAAGAAATTAATATGTAAGAATACATGGCTAGCTGGAGTATCAGCATTGATCTAAATAAATCCATTTTATTACTTTCCTTTATTTTCCTGTTCAGTGCAAAATTATTACACAAATAATTTGGTTTCATATCCCTTTATTTACTGAACTGGATTTGGATTCAAAAGAAAGAATTAAATGGCTATTAATTGCCATTAATAACCACATAGGGTTTTACATGCAGTTTCAAAAAGACTCTATAGACAAAAATATTCAGAATTAATAAGTAAAATTATCAAGGTTGTGGGGTACAAGTTAAACATAGACAAATTAGTTGTACCCCAATATTATCAATTAAATAAACAAATGAAAATAAGACTAATAAAAGCATTTGCAAACAAATATGTACAAGCTGTTCTTACAAAATATAGCTGAAAGAAATTAAAGAACTAAACCATTATTCACTGATTAAAGAACTGGATGTTTTAAAGATATCAAGTTTCCTCCAACTGAATATTATATTCAATGTCCTCCTAATCAAATTTCTGCAGTTTCCTTTTTTTAAGATGGAAATTAACAAGCTGACTCTAAATGTGTATAGAAACATGAAAGGCCAAGTATAGCCAAAGCAATCTAGAACAAGAGCTAAACTTGATTACTTACACTACCAGATATCAAAAATAATGATAAAAGCACAGTAATTAAGACAATATGGTATTTGCAAAAGAATTGCAAAACACACCAATGGAAAACATTGTAGAGTTCTGAAATACACACACACACACACACACACACACACACACACACACACATATAGTCACTTGATTTATGGCAACTGAATGCAGTAGGGAAAATGTCTATTTGTAAAAAGTCCTGGACCAATTGGATATTTATGAGGTAGGAAAAACTTGCCACTTTCTCATAACTCACATAATAAAAAGATCAGTTATAGATAAATTGCATCTAACTATGACAGTTAAAACAATACGGTGTTTAGAAGAAAATGCAGTAGAACATCTTCATTACCATGGAATAGGCAGTAATTCCTTCAACAGGACACAAAAAACAGTAATCAAGAATTGTATGCCGAAACCTATGTAATCCTTGCTAACAGATGTCACCCCAATTAAAAAAAATAAAATAAAATTTAAAAAAAAAGAAAAAAAAAGAGAAAAACTGACAAAATAGAGCACATTAAGACTGATGCACTTTTGGTATATCAAAACTCACTATTAAGAGAATGAAAAAGTAAGCCAAGAAATGGGAAAAGGTAAATTCTGCACAAACTTCCAACAAAGATTTTTTATGTCCAAAATACAGAGAATATTTATAAAGCAGTAAGAAAAAGGGACACAACCCAACAGAAAAATAGACAAAAGACTTGAAAAAGCACTTTACAAAAGAGGATATCCAAATGGTCGACAGTCATATGAAAAGCAGTCATTTTCATTGTTTCAATTTATATATAGTTCAAAAACTGGCAAGTTGACCTTTTAGAACTTTTAGAAGTTAGAATAGTAGTTATGTTTTGGAACAAGCAGCAACTAGGAAGAGGTATGTTGGGGGCTTCTGAGTTTTAGAAACAGATGGCACGTCTGCAACATTTTTTTTCACACTACTGTCTCTGCTGTGGCTCTTTTTCTTAATCTGTATGATGATTACAGGAATGTGTTCTGTTTGTAAAAATACATCGAGCTGTATCTATGATTAGTTCACTCTTTTTGATTTTACATACGGTATGCTTCAATAATAAATTTATAAACACACATACTAACAAACAGAAGCAACAACATCACCAAAAATGTCACTGTGTGAAAAGGAAATTTCCAGGCAAAATCCAAACTGTAGACTAGCTGTTTATGATTTTGCCTGGCAAATATATTATAAATGTAAGGGTTAAAAAAATTGGAAGAGGGGGGGTTCCCTGGTGGTGTAGTGGCTAAGGCTTCCGCGCGCTCAATGCTGCGGACTGGGTTTGATTCCCAGCCAAGGAAATACCTGCCACCCCGCAAAAAAATTGGAAGAATATTAAAGATCATGTAGGAAAGAACACAATTTTCATAATAATGACTCCAAATTCAGAAATCATATATAAATGATAAGTATGATAGATTTAGCTCTAAAAAGTTAAAATTCTGTATGTAAAATAAATGAACAAAGTGAAAATATAAATGGGCAAAGTGTTGGCAATAAATATCACAGAAAATTTTAAATGCTGTGAATCAACTTTAAGAAACATATCTCTACAGGCTATTTTTCTTGATAGAAAATTATGGGTGGTTTTTATTTATTCTATGAACAATCCCTTACTTTAAAAAATAAGTGCTTAGTTTTAATATCTGAATAGCATATAATAAATATTTTAAAAATATAATAGTTACATATAAATATGTATCCATAAATAAAAAATTCTCAACTCTCCCTCAAATATATTCTTATTTACTAACACCAACTGATTTTTGTTTCACAGATTAATGTTTTAGTTCATCAATTTTCATCCTCTTTACTTCACACTACCCATGTCCATTCCGAGTGAGCATATTGCTCAATATTCATACTGTTGCTTTCTCAAAAATTGTACACACTCTTGAAATCTTTAATATGTATGTATCTAACATTTTACTAAACATACTATTACTTACAGTCAAGTAATGAGCAGCAGACTTCCTTGTTTTAAAAAACATATTTTTAAAGTAATAAAAATCAATTACTTTAATCACATGCCACAGTAAAACTCAATAAAAGGTGTGCACTCTTAAAAGAACTGTCCTTTTGATAGATTTTTGTGTAATATGTGAAACAAATTCAACCCAAAACTATTTACTCTTTCTTAATATATAGAGGGATGATAATGTTATATTTTAGCGTCTTTTCCAGTCTTTTGAGCTTTGTTTCATTGTGATTGTCATTGAAGTAATTGACACTTCTGTGATTGCAGTATTTAATTGTCCCATCATTTAAATATTAAGCTGTGAGCTCTCACTAATTTGTGTCTATACTAACTTAAAGACTTTGTTTATTGAAATATCTTTCCAGTGATTTTCATAATACACCATTATTGGTCCATGAACCAATACCAGATATGAATTTATCGCAGTTTGTAGCCTTCTTCCAATGTCCCTTGAGACATAATCACTTATACAACAATTGTGTTTACCATTTGTAAACAAGGAAATAATTATCTTTTGTTTCTGTTTTTGGTTTTGGGTTTTGTTTTTGTTTTTTTTTTTTTTTTTTTTGCTGACCCTGACATGATTCAGAAAATTTTTAATGTGGAGTTATAAGTCTCTGAATAAAAGATGAGCATCTTTGTGTTGGAATTGTTATGGAGGAGGGCGACATAGAATCATGAGTTTAAACTAGGCACTCATATATCAAATGAACCATGAAAACCACAGAGGATAAGCATTTTAGAAATAGATGGTATGTTGGCAACATTTTTCTTACAGAACTATATCTGCTGTGGTTTCTTTCTCAGTTATTAATGTCACCATGATGCTCAGTTGACATTTTAAAGTTATTAATGACAGAGCCACATGTCAATGAACATCTTTTTGTCAGAGTATCGACCACGACATATAAATATGAATGACTGCATTCTAACTGGGCTCTTTTCCTTCTCCATTTTGATTTTCATCTGCTTTTCCAGGATCTTAAATGAAGTGCTCTGATTTGGTAAATGAGAACTAGGCCATTGAGCTTTGTTTTTCAGTTGATTTTAGCCCCCCAGATGTAAACAACTCAAAAAAAATTAATGTGAGAGTAAAATGTGGGAATTTCAGAACCTAGTAAACATCATTCAAGAATGTAATCTCTGTAATGGATGAGGGTTATTCCCTGATGTATTCCAGAAGTTCTAAATGAACTTAAGAACTCAAGGGTCTGCCAGTAGTCACTGTAAGTCATAGTGTTCTATTCAGCAAATATTTATTACACATTTCCTATGTGCAACACAGAGCAATAGATATTGCAAAGAATATAAAGATGAGTAAGGTACAATTCTTACACTCTAAGAATGCAAGTGTGTATGTTGATTTGGTTCTTACACGATGTACCTCTTCTAATTATATTTTTCTTCTAAATTAATGGTGTAGCACTTTCAACGCAGTCGTATTTTTAGAACATCTAGTTAGAAACAAGAACCAGTCCCCTATCACATTCCTATCATCCAAATTAATGTATTATTTAAACAATGTCTTTAATTAGGGAATGAATATTGTGTATGTCCATATTACATCAAATATTTTGTCATTTCCCAAATTTTAATTCTTAATCAGTGAGTTGTTAAATTGTTTCCAAACTGCAAGCTATTAAGAAATGTAAGTACTTAAAGGATAAAAGGGCAGATTAACTATTAATGTAATGTGCCTGCAATAGTTGACACCCTACTTAGCATGACCATTATGTACTACAGCCTACAAAATTATTCCTCATGCTCCCACAGCAGAGCTAGAGTGCCATATGGCCATGCTTGTTTTTCGTCAAATAATTTTTACATAAACAGCTGGTGAACTGTTTTTATTGTAACAGTGCACATATTTTTTGAGACAGTTGGGAAGGACTCGTCACTGCCTGTTTTTATGTCAGTGTTAAGGAGAAATTCAAATTCATATTTTTAAAATGTGAACTTTTGTATTCTTGTCACCATGGTCAGTTAATGAGAAATATTTTCAATGTAATAATTATTGGCATGTTTATAAACTTGTAGCAAGGAATAGAAACTAATTATAAGGGAACTTCAACTGAACATGACATATTCAGTATTTTTATTTTTATACTCTCATAAATTTTTAGAGGCAGAGCTGATATGTTTTAGACGATATTATAGTCAGTTTTAATATGACTATATTTGGTTTTGAAACATAGCTTTAACACATTCTGATAAGTGATATAATAACCAGAAGATTTTTAGCAGTTTTGTCTGTATCTGTGATTTGAGTTGATTTAAAAACTCTATGATCCGAAAGCACCCCCATCCTGCTTGACAAGAAATTTCATGTATTAAAACACCAGTGCTTCAAAAATGCAAGGAGAGGCATCTTCTTTTGAATTCTAAAGTAACAATGACCGCTTTGCAGGTTTCTGTAAGGAGATTATCACAGTGCTTAGAATGTTAAATGTTAAATCTATAAATCTGATCTTATATTTAATACTTCGAAAATCACCCTGTAACCAGAAGCTACTCCAGTGAGAGCACTGGGAAGGATTTGTGTACGGATTCTTTATTCACAGTATATTAGAGATCATAAAATATGTTTCATTAGAGAAGGGAATGAATATTTATTATTGTGCCTTTGAAAAGCTTAGGATATTGGGATCAGAACAATCAAGAACATACCTGTCATATACTAATAGCAGGTGTGTGTATAATGTAAGAGGAAGGGAGACTTTTCCCAATC
Source organism: Lyroderma lyra (assembly GCA_004026885.1). NCBI lineage: Eukaryota > Metazoa > Chordata > Mammalia > Chiroptera > Megadermatidae > Lyroderma > Lyroderma lyra. The sequence goes on from PVJL010014889.1 coordinate 11,024, forward strand.
CTATAGCTTTTGTTAAATTCAGCTTACCTGACCTTTGTATCTCTGGTTAATTCCATTTAGGGCCACGTGGACTTTTCACAGGACATTTTATTTTGACATACAAAATAGGAAAACAAAAGATCTTTTTTTTTTTCATTTTGCTTAAGCTTTAACTTCCTATTGAAGAAACTCACTTGGAATAAGCTTTACAACAGTGAGTACATTTTGTGAGTAAATTGTCACTTAAACATGTAAGAAAGACCTGGAACCAATTTATTTAGGGGGTTTTTAATTTATGCCTTACTGTTATTTTCTCCCAATGAAATATGCAACCAGATGGATGTTTAAAAAATGGATTGACTGAGACAATACATTTTGAAAAGGTATTTTTCTCCTGAGTTAATCCATTCATATTACCTTACCAACATCCAGGTTTAAGAAGGAGAAAATCAACTATACTCATACAAATAACTTTAACCATTAAAGAGACTTTAATGGTTAGGGGACAACTCTCCATGAGTTGCCTGCATTTCTATGTATCTTGTGCTTGCCCTTGTTTCAGACGGTCTTTTCAAGAAAGTCCGTGTAGCAAACAGCCTTGGAAGATATAAGGTCTCCAGAGCATGGGGAAGGCATGCTTACTTGCCTGTTATTTAAGATTCAGGTTTCCTAAGCACAGGGTTCCTCTCCTGCAATGCAACTCACTGCACGTGCTGGTGCCACCTGGCCCTCTTCATGTCACTCTGTGGTTACTGGGGCTTGGGTAACCAGCGTTAAGATGCCGATACTCCAGCTACCACCATTGTTATGAGTAATAAAGTTCTCTGTCTCTTAACTGAGAACCTTGTGTTTTCTGCCAGCATCCATGAAACTACGACAAGGCTAACTGTTAGCTTGCACGCGGGATAAAAATCTTAGTCGTTTATTTGGGGACGAGTGAGGAGGGGAGGGGCGAAGGGGGAGGGGGTGGGAGAGGAGGGAGGGGAAGCTAAATATATGATGTTGGAAAGAGAAGTCACATTAGGTGGTGAACTTACATACAACAAGTTGATAATGCACTGTAGAATTGTATGCCTGAAACCTATGTAATCCTTGCTAACAGATGTCACCCCAATAAGTCTAACAATAAAAATAAATTTAAAAAATTAAAAAAAGATTTCTCAATTAAAAAAAAACTTAGCCGCTTCACAAGTTCTTGAGAGCAATCACAGATCTCCCGTTTCCCTATTTGCAAACAAAAAGCAAACAAAATTAGCCTTTAAGAGGTGTAAAAATCAATAATGATTAAACTTTTTGTTTTGTTTCTATTTTGTTTTATGATAAATTTTAATATGTATCACCAGTTTGAACATATCCAAATCATTTAACTAGCTTCAAATATATCATTAAAAAGTGAGATTGTGTAATATGGTGAAGAGTGTTAAGTAAATAAAAGAATATACTTTGGATATCAGTTATTATCAAAGTGACTCTACAACCATTTTAACTTAGCTACTTACAACACTGCATTCATTTTGTTTTTTTAACAAAACATCAAGTCATTAAGGTTAATTAATGATGATAAAAGTAAACTCATACTGTTACATATACATTATTTTTCCTTAACTGTTTATATTTTTTACTTTAAATGTCAAAACTGTAAAAATAACACAAATGTGTATAATTTATAAATATAATTGATAATTATATAATTCACATAAACATAAATTTATATATTTCAATATTATTCATATAGTTATGCTATATATTACCTTGTATATATGTTATTCATATATATTTCAGGAATATATATGAATATTTACGCAATATCACTATAAGCCCCTTTGCTAATTATTTACCTGAGTTTCTTCTGCATTTAAGCAGCATGAACAATTTTAAAATGTAGGAAACATCATTCTACCCATAATTTGCATTGATTATCTTTTATCATTATCTGAAATAGTTGCACGTAATGTTTATATGGGATTGTATGCAAGAATTTGGGGAAAACAAAGGTATTTAACTACTGAAAAATTTTAGGACCTTCTGTTAAGGTCTCTTGTCCTATCCCCTTACTCATATCTTTTTTCTTTTTAGTTTTTAGGTATTGCACAATTTTAAACATGGAGAGGGGCATGCAGTTTTACACCCAGGAGTGACGCTGCAGATATCATCACTGAGTTCTGCATACATGTGGCAGCTGCATTACCATTCCACGTCACAGTTAGTACTTGCTAGAGCAGGGAATATCTTCTCGCTGGATTTCACCAACATCAGGATTAATTCACTGGCCCCAATGTTTACCAGAATAATGGTGCTAGTGGGGTTAGAGTTCTGGTCAACATCACAAAGTTATTTCTATCACTAAAGAAGAAGGACTAGCCTGAAGCAAAGGTACAGTTTTAGTCAATCATTTTTATACAGTTGCACTTGATGTCATTATGGGAAACCTGGAAGCTAGCATGAAGAGTACATTTTTGATCCTTTAAGAAACTTTTCTAGCTCAGTGGACTATAAACACTGTTAATTGTCCTCCATACACAGTATCAGCATGACTCCATGCCTAGGATTGGACCCTAAAAACCTACATATAAGTAGATGTGAAATAAGAGACTATTAGTTTGAGGATGTCTGAAGTCTGTGGTTCCTTTTCCATTATTCCTATTCTCAGCCCTAGAAACTCAAAAAAGGCAATGCTAATATTTGTCCATAGTTGCTAGGCAGTATGCTGAAAAAACACAGATCACTAAAAAATGAAAACAAAAATATTGAAGATATTACATCTAAGTTATATGATAACTGAAGTATTTACTTGTTCTTTAAAACTAATTATATATTGCCAAAAATCTCAACTCAATTCCTAGAGACAGATATAGAAATAAATTTAGTAATCCTTTAAGACTTAAAGAATGGAGCAGAAATTAATGATGTGGTGAATATTAGTGCAGAAGATAATGTTAGTGAAGTAGTGACCATAAGGCACCGAGTTGTGGCTGATGGGTCACTGATTAGATACGGAGTTTAGAGGTGACAGAAGTAGTAGATATGGGGAAGAATGTGTTGCATAAATTTCTTGCTAAAGTGATGTTATCTTAATACCTGGTTTGTGGTTAAAAAAATCAACGTGAGATCAAAGTATTATCCACATGGGAATGACTATATCAAATCCATAGATAAAGCACAGTAATCAATGTGGTGAACAATCAAAGAGGAGCAGCCTATTTTGAGCAAAATATCATTGACCTGTGAGGTGAACAGTCAAAAAGCTTATCCTTCTAACCAGGGTGTAGGTAATTCTCACACATTACATCTTTCTCTTTTCTTTGGGGCGTATGCCTTCAGAACACATAAACATGTTTGTCATAAGTTAGTTTATTATTCTCTTCTGTTTAAAATAACTTACTTCCTGAACTTTTATAATAATTATTCAGTAATGTGCTTCCATTATGGTAATAATAAATGCTTATTAGCAACACCATATATGGTTAAACTACCTACATGATTTTTTTTAAAGAGTTCCTGCTTCAAAAACAACTCATCTAGAACTTATTTAGCCTTTGTTACAAAGCACTGTTACCTCATTCTTTTTATAATTGTGATATTTGGGATTGGGTCATTTATGACCCACAAATGTTAAGCGTGAATTCTAAATAAAGGAGTAAGGTGAGCCCTAAAATGTCTAAAAGATAGAAACATTAAGTTGAAAAATATGTATACGAGACAAACAAACAAAAACTCAAGACACAGAGAATAGTTTAGTGGTTACCAGGGGGTAAGGGGGTTAGGGAGGAGGTAGAAAAGAGTAAAGAGGTCAAATATATGGTCATGGAAAGAACTTGACTTTGAGTAGTAAACAATGCAATAATAGATGATGTATTAATAGATGCAATAATAGATTATAGAATTGTACCCCTGAAACCTATATAATTTTACTAACCAATGTCCCCTCAATAAGTTTAATAAAAATACATGAATAAGAATATATATATAAAAAAAGAATACACACACACACACACATACACAAGACCATTATAGCTATGTGAAAAGCGAAAATATATGTAAAATTACTCAAATATTTGGTGTATGCAAGGCTAAGAAGGATTAAGTAATATTTAACTGATGTTTTATCAATGAATTAAATAAAGTCGATAATTAAGCATTATCAATAAATTTGGGTAATCGTGTTTATTTAAACTTATTTTTATTCTATTCTGAATCATATTCATACTCTTATCATTCTTATATAATATTCATAGAGCATATTCACGAAACCTAAGTGTACAAATACATACATATGTGTAATCCATCCTCTACCAAGGTATAGTATTGTTTTACCACCTCACAAAAATCAATCATGCCTTTTCCAGCCCATTCCAATAGACCACCTCCATATCACTCCTTTCTACAGTTCTAATTTAACTATAGATTAGATTGGCTTGTTCTAGAATTTTTAACTGCTGTATTGAAGTGTAACTGCCATACAATAAGCTGTAAATATTTAAAGTGCACATCTGAAAAGTTTTGGCATACGTATGTATTCAAGTAACCACCACCACAATCAACATAATAAATATATACCCATTACCCCCAAAAGGATTCTCATGATCCTTTGCAATCTCCTTCCCAGTCCCCAGGAAAACAATGAATGACATTCTTGATATCACTATATATTAGTTTTCATATGCTAGAATTTTATACAAATGGAATCATATAGTATGTGCTATTTTGCCTGACTTCTTTTACTTAAAATAATTATTTAGAGATTCATGCATGGTATAGCATGTATTATATCAATAATTCATTCTTTTTATTGATGAGTAATATTCCATTGTATGTATCTACCACAGTTTGTTTATGTATTCACCTTTTGGCAAACATCTGAGTTATTTCCAATTTTTCACTATTACAAATAAAGATGTTATAATCTTTCATACACACATCTTTGCATGGGTATAAGCTTTATTTTTTCTCGGGTAAACACCTGGGAGTATAATAGCTAAGTCATATTGCAGGTGTAGGGATAACTTTTTAAGAAACTTCCAAACTATAGGGTCTGGCACAAATAGTGCCCCTTTTTAATGAGCTGGTAATCTACACCAAATCTTTTATTACAAAATCATAAGCATGTAATTCTGTAACATAGCAGTATCACACTCAAGCAAACTGTATATGACATTTTAGGTGAAATGTTCGAATTGCTGTCCATCTCGTGCGAGACATTCATGTATGTGGTCTAGCCTGACTTCTACCAGACCCTTTATTTTACAAAGTGAGTGTATCAATTTATATCCCCATCAGCAATGCATGAGAGTTTCTTCACACCCTTGCCAATATTTGGTATTATCAATCTTGTTACTGTCTGTATTCTAATATGTGAGTAGTAGTGTCTCATTGCGAATTTAGGAATTTCCCTAACAATTAATGATGTTCAGCGTCTTTTCATGTGCTTGTCATTCATAACTGTCTTTTGGTGAATTATGCATTCAAGCCACTTGACCATTTATATTGGGTTGTTTTCTTATTATTAAGGTTTGAAAATTCTTTATAAATATTGGATACAAGTCCTTTATCATATTTGTTTTGCAAATATTTCCTCCCACTATGTGGGTTATTTTTCTATTCTCTTAGTAGTGTCTTTTGAAGAACAGATGTTTTCAGTTTTAGTTAAATCCAATGTATCAATTTGTTCTTTTGTGAATTGTCATTTTGGAGTTGCAGCTAAGAACCTAGCCCAAGGACCCAAAGGATTTTCTCCTATGTTTCCTTTTAGAAGTTTTATATTTTTGGATTTTACATTTAGGTCTGTGATCCACTTTTTGTTCATTTTTATAGAGTGAAAGGAATGGATCTAAGTTTGTGTGTATTTCTAATTATTCCAGCATCATTTTTTGAAAAGACTATCTTTTCTTCCCTGAGTTGCCTTTTACCACTGTTGCCAATCAGTTGGCCATATACTGGTATATTAGGGTCTACTGATGGTCCTTCTATTCTGTTCTATTGATCTATTTGTCTATCTTCACAAAAATATCACACTGTCTTGATTATTGTGGTTTATAATAAGTCTTGAGATCAGGAAGTGTTAGTCCTCCATATGATTTTTCTTCAAAGTCATTTTGGCTAGTTTTGGCCCATCGTATTTCCATATAAAGTTTACAGTGTTACCAATTGCTTAAAAACACAAAAAAAAATCCTGTTGAGATGTTGATGAAGATTTTGCTGAATTCTGATAGCATCTCTTTTTATCATGAATTAATGTTATTGATTTTTAGAAAACTTTTTTTTAATCAACCTAGATATTTTTCTCTTTTAATCTGCCAGCTAGTCCTGTACCTACCTGCCCTCAGATCCATTTCGTACTCTTTCCTTGCTTTACTTACTGATGTTCAGGAGATGTTAACTTGTGCAGGCTGCTAGTCCTAGGTTCTCCAATCTTTGGCTGCTATCATGGATCAGACAACAAAGACACTGACAGATTACAGCCCAAGAGGACAGACATAGCCAGAGTTTTCCTCTTTCTCCCTCTCTGCATCATGTGGCTGCTCCTTCCGTGGCTATCACCTCATGGTTCTTGCCCCTATCATATTGCTTAACTGCGTGGTTCTAGATCCTGTTGACCCCAACTCCCAGGCTCCAGTAACATTACCTCCCTCCCCTTTTTGTCCCTCTACCCTCGAGATGGGAATGACGTCCTCGAGTTTTTAAGTATTGGTTTCCCTGACTCTACCTTGTTTGACTTCTCCATCACTTGAATAACCAATTTCTTGCATTAAATTCTGAACTATAGTTTTACAGTAATTTTTGTTTTCCTGAATAATCTCTGACAGTTGTTTGAGTTTCTAATGTTAAACCCTCTTAATTCCCAGGAAAAACTCAACTCAGTCATAAGCAGTCAAATGTGTTCAAGTCTCTCATATCATATATAACCAAAACAAAACAAAACGAAACGAAACATTCTTAGGACCATAAAACCTCTAAATAATTCTGTTTTCTCCTCCTGTTCACATCATTCTCAAAAATAGTTTTCTCCACTCACTAGCGTTTCTATGTCTATATTCAAAAAATTCTAAAAGCATAAGGAATACAAAGACACATTCAGTTTATAAAAAATTTCATCACTACACATAAAGCTTTAGCATATGTGGGGAAACAGCCAAGTAGTACTTAGAGGGATATTTATAGATTTAAATAGATCTATTTAAAAAAAAAATACAACCTCTATGGAAAACAGCATGGAGTTTCCTCAAAAAATTAAAATTAGAACTGCCATATGATCCAGCAAGTCCACTTCTGAGTATTTCCACACACCCAGCATCACACACACAAATACTCAAAAAAGATACCTGTACTCCCATGTTCATTGCAGTGTTATTAACAGTAGCCAACCCCCCCAAAAAACAATAGTAAGACATTGAAATAACCTAAGTTTCCGCTGATAAAGGAGTAGATAAAGAAAATGTAATATATATATGTATATGAATATTGTTAAGGCATAAAAAGAAGGAGATAGTGCTATTTGCAACAACACAGATGGATCTTGAGGAGATTATGCTAAGTAAAATAAGTCATATAGGGAAAGACAAATACCATATAATCTTACTTACATGTGGAATCTAAAAAAAAAAAAGAAGAAGAAGAAAAGGACTCCTAGATACAGAGAACAACAGATTGGTAGTTGCCAGAAGCAGAGGGTGGAGGGTGGGTAAAGTGGGTAAAGATTGTCAAAAGGTACAAACTTTTATTTATAAATAAATAAGTCCTGGGGATGTAATGTACCGTATGGTGACTACAGTTAATAATACTCTATTGTATATCTGAAAGTTGCTAAGAGGGTAGATCTTAAAAGTTCTCATCACAAGAAAAATAACTGTAATTATGCATAATGATGGATGTTATTTAGACTTATCGTGGTGATCATTTCACAGTATATGCAAATATCAAATCATTATGTTTTACACCTGAAACTAATATAATGTTATATATCAATTATATCTCAATTTAAAAACATCCACTAAAGAAAAAAAGAAAGCATAGGGGCCTTAAGAATAAAACATTAGGAAAAAGAACAGGCTAATTTGAAAGAAAAACAATATTTGGAAATAAAAATGTAGTTATTGAAATTAAAATCCAAATTAACAAAAAATAAAAATCTTTAAAACATGCAAAAATTTCAGGAAATGAGAGAAAGAATACCATATTAAACCCAAAGAAATAGAACATAGGAAATAATGAAGAAAAATGCAGAAATGATGAATTTGAAGACAATAGAACCAACTAACAAAAGCTTATTTTTTGAAAAGATTGATATAATTGACATTTTTATAGGTATCATCAATTATAAATAAAAGCAACAGAATAATAAATGGTATTATTAATAGTTAAATAATTTTGTACAAAATGCAGGTGCAGAAAGATTTAAATATTATAAGTGAACACTATAAATATCATTACCAAATGGCGAACAAGGATAGGTTTCTATGTGAAGATAAAATTCAGTTAATAAATTCAGAAGGAATGATAGAAATAGAAAATTAACATTGTGTGATCCTTAGTTAATGGATAAATATGCTAATCTTCAAAGACTGCAAACATCAATAAAAAGGGAGACAAATATTAAGTTCCATGCAATAAAAGTTCATAGTATCACCTATGGAGTGATCTTTTCAAACAGTAAAAAGAGAAAGAAAAAAGTTAAACCTTAATCTGATCAAACTTCTACTGATTTAAAGAAATACAGTGAGAAAAGGGCACCAGTTGCAGTCAGCAAAATCCAGGTCATATGAATCTAGACAGAAATAAGATGTGTTTTTCTTTTTTAAATGAGAAAAATGGCAAGGAAAAAGAGGTAATGTATGTATATTTTGGGGGTAGGATCTTTAAATTAAAGGACATAAAAAGCAGTAACAATAAATAGACTTTATTTGACCCTAATTCAAAGGAAAAACATTTTTAAAAAATGTTAGTCAGTAAATGAAAAATAACTGGTCAGTTGATGATATTAAGGAGTTAACCTTTTAAAGTAGGAGATGCTTTGTAAAGAGTACTAATATTTTAGAAATATTGTAGATACTGAAATATTTTAAAATGAAATGGTATGATATCCAGGCATTGCTTCTCATTATTTTGGTGGCAGAGATGGGGGTAGGTATGGATATGAATGGAACCAGATTGGCCATGTATTGATGATTGCTGGTTCTAATGTCAGGTACATCGGTTTTACTATACTATTCTCTCTACTGTTGAATGTGTTTGAGAATTTCTACCATTTGCCATTAACTTGGAAACCCCAAGTGAAAATAGAACATTATTTAGAAAAAATACTGATTACCAAGTTGGTTCAAACAGAAATAGAAAACATAATTGAGAAACAGAAACTGAAACTGTCCTCAAAACTCCAACTTCAAAATGTTTGAGGACAAGGCAATTAGGGGCCAGTTCTACCAAATCATAAACAAAAAATTAACCATCATCTTATGTAATCACACACAAAGCATTCAAAAGATGGAAAATTTTCAACTCATTTTTCCAGGCTAGCTCTCCTTGATAAGAAAACCAGCTCAGGAAACCCTGAAAACAGAGCACTTAAGCCAAGCTCACCCACATACCGGCAATGATCCTAAATAAATTCATAGAAGGTTCAATGTAGCAGTGAATCAAATGGGAAAAAGAGGCTGAATCCAAGAAATGTAAAGAAGATATAACATTAGAAAAGAACTGCCTAAAATATTACTACATTAACAGGTAAGATTTAAAAAGGCATTTGATTATGTACTAAAGTACAGAGAAAATTTTTAAAGAAAAATTCAACATGAAGGCATGATAATACCATTCAGCAAACTAACATGGGAAAGGAACTTCCATTTCCTAAAATTTATAGCAAACAAACTTAAATATGAAATGTTTAGCATTCCATTAATGAAAGGAACAAGACATAGCCGTGTGCTATGAACTTTACTGCTCAAAACTGGACTGGAATGCATAGCCAGAGGATAAGGATACAAAAACATAAAAACTAGGATTTTTTTTTTTAATTCATTTTTATTGTTAGACTTTTTGGGGTGACATCTGTTAACAAGAATTACATAGGTTTCAGGCATACAATTCTGATTTTTTTAAAAAATAGAAATTATTAGGATAAGAATACAAAAACAAATAAAAACTAAGAATTGTTTAAAAAAATAGAAATTATTTGCTATAAATATGATCATTATTGAAAATCCAAAAGTAAAGGCTACGGATTAGTCGAATGAACAAGTGTCTTCAGAAAGCTAGCGTAGAGATGATACTTAAACCAAGAGCCTTGCCGCACAAAGCAGTATTACGACTCGTATATATTCGTTATGAATTTCACTAGACAGTGCAATGTTAGATGAGATGAAAAGATATGGGTCTCACAATTATGCAGATCTATTTCAACCCTGCAGAAAATAGATCTTTCGAACAGAAAGTTGCCAAAAGTGTAAGTCTGACTAGGGGAGGGATTCCCATTATCACTGTGCAGTTTCTCTGGCAGCTTGAAACCTTTCCTGGCGCGTTTACTGTGTGCTGCAGCTTCTCGATCTCTCATCACGCCCGCCAGGGACACGAACCCATTGTTTGCAGGAGTTTTAAGTTCACAAACTGTCCAGAGCTTACAGGGAGGTGATATTTCCCAAGGTGTTTTGTTTAAAACCAAGAGTCTTATGAGGATCCGCCCCGAAGGGAGGACTTTGGGTACTACCCGCATCAAAACAGAGGGGGCACCACAGCGTTACGCTGGCGTAGGGGAGTGGGGCATGGGGGAACTGGGCGTGGGGAGCAGGGCGTGGAACACGCTGACTTCCGTCTCTAACTTTTGTCGGAGGTGAGCGGTCGAGTGCGGAGGTCCGCGTCTGCAGGTTGTACCGGAGAGAAAAATCCAGTCTTTGCCAGGGTAAGGTGAGGATATTGAATAAGATTTGAGGGAACCCCCATTCCAAAAGATAGAAGGCCCCACAATCCTGCCCCCCTGCCCCGTCAGCCCTAGAAGGTTCTAGACGGAAATCGCCCGATCCATTGCCCCCTGAATTTTCCCTCTGGGAACTCGGAGAATAACGTTGGACCAGGGGGTTAGCATTAAGCCAGCAGACGAAGGATTCCACGTCCTTTTGGGAGTCAGTGAAGGACCTTATGTGTGTTCGGCGGGAGGAGGCCCCCTCCCCCATAGCGGAGGAAACCCTCCCCCCCCACCCCGAGTCCGCCCCCTGCTGGAAGTGGTACTCCCGACTTCCCCGTCTGGCTGCTCCAGGAGGTGTGGATATTTGAGCCTCAGGCCAGACTTTGGGAGGCCCCTGGCCTTACAGTAAGGCCCGGATGCCCCCGCATTTTACTTTATGGTGGTGGGGGAGGGGTGCTAAAAGCCTCGGTCTAAGGCAGGGCTGGGCAAGACATTGATCGCGGTCCACCGATGGACCGCCAAGCAATTTTGGGGCGACCGCCGTAATAATAAAATAAATAGCTAGTGGACCCCGACACTTGGAGAAGTAGCCCTTGCCCTGAAAAAGTCTGCCCAGGCTTGATCTAAGGTTAGACGGTGCAGGTTAGCAGAGGGAGGAGTCCGAGGCGTGGCTTTGCATTTAGTTCAGACCTTTGAGCAAGGACTAAGGGGAATTGCTCCTTCAGGACAAGGGGAGCCCTACAGAGCAGGACCCCCTATTATAAGCCCTGGTGCACCCTCAGCAGGGCTGTTAGGGTAAGACATCCCTCACTTTATCCTCAGTAACCCTCTGCTAAAGGTAACACACCATTTTGTTCTCTTTCCTCCAGGCCACTGAATAATTTGCCTTCATTTTCACACATCCGCCTGCTGTCCTTGTCCAGCATCATGCCTCGGGGCCATCTGAGTAAGCTCCGTGCCAAGGCAAAACGCCGCCTGGCACGACAAGAGCTCAGGGGTTCAGTGGGTGCTCAGGCCACTGGACCAAAGGAAGAAGCGTCCCCTTCTTCCCCATCTTCTGATTTGCAGGGTGTTGCCACTGGACCACCCAGCAATCCTCGAGCGTGTAGGGGCGTCGGCTCCACCGCTACTGCTGCTGGCAGCAATCAAGTGGCAGAAAGGCCAGCGGCCGCACGGGCGCATCGGCGCACCACTGCTCGTCGGCGCCCAAGCCCTCTAGATGACAAGGCGGCCCTGTTGGTGCACTACCTGCTATACAGGTATCAAACGAAAGAGCCTATTACCAAGGCACAGATGCTGAAATACGTCATCCAAACGTACAAGAGTCACTTCAATGAGATCCTCAGCATAGCCACTGAGCACCTGGAGATGCTCTTCGGCCTTGAATTGAAGTTAGTGGATCCCAACAGGAGTATCTATGTCCTCATCAACAAATGGGAGCTGAGCTGTAATGGGAAAGAAGGCAGAGGCATACCCAAGACTGGTGTGCTGCTGGCCGTCCTGGGTGTGATCTTCAATAAGGGCAACTGCGCCACTGAAGAGGCTCTCTGGGAAGTGCTGAATATGATGGGGTTACATGCCGGAAGAATGAATTTAATGTTTGGAGACCCCAGGAAGCTCATCACAGAAGATTTCGTGCAGCAACAGTACCTGCTGTCCCGCCAGGTGCCCGACAGTGATCCTCCACACTACGAGTTCAAGTGGGGCCCAAGAGCCTATGCTGAGACCAGCAAGATGCAAGTATTGGAGTTTTTTGCCAAGATCCATCATACCACCCCGAGTGCCTTTTCAGTCTGCTATGAAGAGGCTATGAGAGATGAGGAGATGAGAGCCCAGGCCAGACAAGCAGCCAGGGCTCGTGTTGCCGCCATTACCGGTGAATTCGCCAAGGCCGTGGTCAGCGGCTCCTCCTACACCAAGTGAAGTCTGACCCAAGTTTTTCACTTTGTTGTTAAAAAGAGTCCATGTTCTGTTTAATGGAAGGTCAGGGTGGGACTGGAGACAACAGAGTGTGTTCACAGTTTGTGTTTCTATACTGTGTGTTAACTTAGTGTTTAAAATGTTTTTCCTTTTGATAGGAAGTTTAATAGCTTCAAAATTTAAGTTTAAAAATGACATTGCTCAAATTTCTGCTTGCGGGTGAGATATAAGGGTAAGATATTTTTATTTTGTAAATCTAATTGGGAAACTCCATCTTATTAAGTGATTTGGAACATGATCACATGTCAATGGAAATGGAAAAGAATTCAAGAGTAAAATACTTGAGTAAAAAAAAGAACAAAAACTAAAAGATGACCAAATACTGTATTCTCTATACTTTTAGTGTGTTGTTTAAAATGATATGTGCCTGGATATATAGGCATTATATCCAAGAATGTACAATTAATCGTGTAATAAACTAGATTTTTTGTACACTATCTCATTTATTTCTCAAACAGTCCTTGAGCTTCTGTTCTTTGGGTGGGTCTGGGCTACTTCTGGGAATGTCAGGATCAATGAGACCCACGGTGCCCACAGAATGTTAGAGTCTTAGGAGCAGCTGTCAAGTCAGGCAGATGGTGAGATACAGCCTAAGACTAAAGGACAAGTCAAAAGGAGAAGACACAGGAGGTTCCAGCTGTGAGAAGTCCAAGTGTAAATGCCCTGAGGCAAGCGGGCGTGGGGCCTTGGGAAAATGCAAGTCCTATGGTGGGAGTCAGTTTTATGGTAAGCTGGGTGGTGGGTCAGATGAGGCTGTGGGAGTGGTGGGCAAGGGCCAGATCCTCAGAAGTTGTGTTCAGAGTTGAGAGACTAAAGCTGGGAATGGAAAACTTCTTCTAGCAGTTACTTTTGAGTCATGGATAAGCCAGAGCGAACTCTCCACCTGTGCAAGAATGGATGGGGTACTGCATCCTTTCCTAGGGGTCCTTCCCCGGGGCAGTTGAACACAGCACATCAACTATGTGTTTTAAGCACATCATCCCCAGGGAGCTTTTGAGAAGTAGGGGTGGTACCCACATGATATGGGTATACTTGGAAGCCACTGTGCTAGCAAATCCTTGCTCTGTCCTGGGAGAGACAAGAGCCCATGGTATTAAAAGTTAATACCTCATTTTACTAGGTTGTATGTAATTTGTCAAAACTCCGAGTGAGGGTTAGATTTCTTATGGGTCTGAAATAAATGAAAATAGAGGTGATTTGGATGCAAAGATGGAAGGGATGGAAGGAGTTGGTTCTTGATATAAATTCTAGAATCTGTAAGAGCCATCCAACTGGGCAAGTTTCCCTCACATTCACAATAAATAACATATCCCCCCCAAATGTATGTAGTAAGTAATACAGTTTTACTCACTAAACATCCTATTGGCTGGTTTGTTGTGCCATGTCATATAGTGCTGCATATTCACTGACAGCTCTTGGATTAAAAAAAAATCAAACCAAAAACCATAGAGCCGATATTAGTAGAGTCTGGGGTCAAAATAATAACTGCAAATTATTAAAGACGCAATACATGTCAGACACTATGCCAGATGCTTTCATATATCACATATATCCCGGGTATCCTGTACACGGTGGGGCTTATCAAACTCACTTCATAGAAAAGCCTCATAGAGCTTTGCAATTTTCCTGCCTTCACATGGCTCATAAATGTCAGAACTGAGATTAGACATCTGGTCTGAATTCAATTACGGCCACTCACTGTCCCACTCCTTTAATAAAGCAGACATTCTTTCTCTTAATTCATTTCTACTCTCACTATTCCACAATGTCTCTGAGGCAATGAAATAAAGGACCCAGTAGTCAATGTACTAACCCAAGGTGTAATAAATACAGATGGAAATGATAATTAAAAACAATTTCAGGATAGTCTATAGGCTTAATTTACTTAGGTTCCTCCTGCCCCTAGGCCCTGAGTTCCTTGAGAGCTGACTCTGCCCTAGTCCCAGCACTTGGGACCAATTCCAGCATTTTGTGAATTATATCACATTTCCCCTGGGTCTTGCCCAGAGTGTCCTCTTGTCCAAATCCAGACCTTGATCCGCAGTCAAGCTCCCACCTGCTCCCTTTCATAAGTCTGCACTTTCTCCCAGTGGAGCAGACAGCCCAGAACCACAGCCTTTCCCCTGACTTAGAGCACTTGAGCTCCCTGCAGAAGTCCGCTGCCTGCCCAGTCCCTGACCGTGGAACCCCTGAAACACCAGCCCTGTCTGCATGGCTGTTTACTTTGGTAGTGATGTTTAGATCTCTGCTCATCTGCTCTGGGTGCTTCCACCACACTTTCAAAGTTTTTCCGAGTTGGCTTGTGAGTAGAGTCTGATTTGGCACAGCAAAACTGGATCTTGAAAGATAACCCTGATGTTAGAGAGGAGGTTTCAGAAAGCAGATGAGGTTAGGAAGACGAGAATTTAATCTGGTGACGTTATTTGAGACTGGC
>PVJL010014890.1:0-26300 GCA_004026885.1 Lyroderma lyra
GGAGAGGATGTGGAGAAAAAGGAACTCTGGTACACTGCTGGTGGGAGTGCAAACTGGTACAACCACTGTGGAAGGCAGTGTGGAGGTTCCTCAGAAAATTGGGAATGGAGCTACCATTTGACCCAGCAATCCCCCTTCTGGGGATCTACCCAAAGAACTTGAAAACCTTTGTCCGCAAAGACTTATGTACCCCAGTGTTGATTGCAGCACTGTTCACAGTGGCCAAAACATGGAAACAACCAAAGGTCCCTGCAACAGATGACTGGATAAAGAAGCTGTGGTACATATACACAATGGAATATTACTCAGCTGTAAGAAAAGATGAAATATTGCCATTTGCAACAAAATGGATGAACCTGGAGATCATCATGCTAAGTGAAATAAGTCCTACCATTCTTTAGGTGGCTTCCATATGTCCTTAATTGTAAGGTTTTGGTCAGCTAGACTTCAAGTGATTCTCAATGATGGTTGTTCTGTAGTTTAATTATGATTTTGATGTGGTCACGATAGCATTTACCTACTCCATCATCTTGACTGATCTCTCCCCATAACCCATTTTAACTGCCACTCTTTCTCTCTCCTTCCATTTTTTTGTACTTGTCAAAGTGACAATCTAAAGTTGGGTCTATTTTCCTAGCTTGGATTCACTTCTCAACCAGTTCTAGTCCAACTCCTGTAGTTATTTATCACTTACTTGAAAACCTTTCAAACCTTTCAACATTAACTCCAAAGATGCTAAATATACAGGGCACTTGTTAGTCCATTTCTTGCTTGAAATCTCAGAATCATCCAGGATCTTCAGCCACTTCATTTTTACTCAGAAACTCTTCCTTGGTGTTTAAGACACTGTAGTATCCTTTTTCCCCCTAGGATTTGGTTGCTCAATCTCAGTCTCTTTTGTAGCTTCTCTTCTACTGTCAGTTCTTTAAATGACAGAAGTGATATCTTCATTATTCATTCTTTCATTCTATTAATATTTATGTATCTACTCATAATGAGGCACTTTTCTATGAGGACGCTAAGCTTCTTGAAGTGTCAGGACAATATTTTTTTTTCCTTTTCTTTTTCTTTTTTTTTCCTATGTATTACCTAGAGCATCTGCCCCAAACTGTGGCATTCAAAATTATTTAAATGCATCAGTGTGCTACATTTTTCCTGATAATTTCACAGCTTTTATGTTCACATTAACATTGACTAGGTGGCAGAAAGTTAAAGAAATAACAGACTAAAAGAGGAAAACTAAAGGTGTATCCTTGTGCTTCTAAGGGGATGGTGATATTTTCTCCTTTCATATTTTTATGGCAAGCATTTGCATTGTTAAATGCCATTTTATAGGATTGCATTTTCTTTTAGAGGACTGACATGCAAAGCTCATAAACTATTTTATTGTGATAGACTTGAAAACAATAAAAGAAACACACTTATAGAGTTAAATTTCAAGGTAACTCTTACTTTTATATTTTTTATGAAGTTAAATTGAATAATTTCAAATTTAATTTTCCTTGTCTGTACTAAAAAATTACTTATTAACTGTTTTTCTACTTCACCCATGAACAGAGGTGCACTGCATCCAGACATTTTGCTCCTAAAGAGAGATACTTACAGAAAACAGTCCATAAAGAACTGAACATGCCTTTCAAAGATCCCAATGTAATGAAGACACACAGTAAATTCTATTAGACTGGACCATCTGGGGATAACTAAATAAGTTTACCAGTTCAAAAATATGTGCTATGTAAAGTATAAGCTTCATAATAAAAAAGAGGACAGTAATATCGAGTGAAAAATTACAGAAATAGTTTTTGAGTAAAATTTGAGAAATTTTAATAATTAAAAATTAGATTCCCCTGCCTCAGAAATAGATTCTCCTGCCTCAGAATTATTTCTGAAGCAAGGGAATCTCATTTTTTAGTTACAAAAATTAGAATGGCTCCAAGAATTCAGTCAATGATCTAATCGCTCCTGGTGAGGTATTAAAAGGTGAGACTTTCTCCTCTTGTGTATTACCTATGTGAAATAAAGATGCATATTCTTATAAAACTTAGAATCTTGTTATTTGAACATTTAAACAAATTAATGATTAAATTTATTGCGTGAATTCTATGAAGAGAAATGTTTTTGAGAATGTATATTTTTGCTGATACAAACTTTCCCCTATCTTCCAATTAAAACATTTCTGAAAATGTATTTAATACAATAGACTCTCCAGTAGCCAGCACTCAAGCAACCGGCAAGATCTTAAGCATCCGTCAGAATTTTATTGCTTGTTGTTTGAGAGTGCCAGTTGCTTGAGTGCCAGTTAATGGTTACGTTGGTAGATGCCAGTTACATTTATCTGGCATCTTCCGATTCCCATAGGTGCCTCTTAAACTAAGAGTCTACTATACTTGAATACCTGAAAGAAAAAAAATAGAATCTTACAAACGATATTCAACTCCCAGAAAGTTGAAGAGAGAAAATCCAGAATTATTCTATAAATACTAGAATTTTATGATGTATACTTTGTAACTTTTTTAAAAACTAAAAACTGGATTAAACACTAAATATAGAGAAATACATGTCTAAAATAATAGTTTTCCTGATCTACTTCTCTCAAGGCCTGAATGTGTTGTATTTTTCCTATAATGTACTACATAATTTCACAGCTTATTTGAATGACATTTTGGAAAATTGAAGTAAGTTACTTGGAAATTGAGAAGTATTTGATGATGATTTTGCAAGGGAAAGACTAGAAGATTCTGCTGCTCACTCTGATGGCTCCTTATCAACAACTTCATTGAAGAATTTGTCAACAGAAATGTGCACTCCAGGTTTTCTCCTCTTAGCGCAGGACCTGATAGCAACTGTGTAGCTACAGCTCTGCAGGATTGTGAAACCCTCTCTGAATCCAAACCACTAGCAAGTTCTTGAGCCTTGATTTTTAAACTTGTAATGTTAAATGCTTATTTATTTTATCTCTTGCTAAATGGAGGCTTTCAGATGAAATCTTCAGTGATAGAAATCTAGTGGTTCTTTTTACTGTTTTGGATTGTGTAGTTTTTCCTCACAGTTGAAAACAAAACCAATTGGTTTAGGATTCATCACTTTTTGGCATGACAAACGATTTCCATTTTGTCTCACTTGTATTATTTCCAAAACAATAGCTTCATTTTCTATTTTCTGGCCATTTTTAATGAAATAAAGGCAAAGAGCAATAAAACATAATTATGACCACTCAAACAATCACTGCTACATAGACAAAAGTGTAATTTTTATGAGGACATAGCCATGCCAACAAGCAGGCAGGTAATCTCATGTTCAGTATCTTGAAATATTTGTTGATCAGGTGATGTTACAAAGGTCATAATTTAGCAAAAGAAAGAAAATATAAGACAATGAGTATGTAAGTATATAAAATTGTATGTGGTCAGCATGTTGGCTATGCAAAAGATTCATTTTAGGTGATAAAATATATCCTAAATGCAAGTTGGTCAAGGCCTCTGTATTCTCATTTCTGTATATGACTGCATTTATTCTATCACTTTTAATAGATTGGTGTGCAGAAAATGTTTATTTAATATATGTGTGATTAAATAAATGAATGAATGGCTGCTTTGCTGAAATGCCAGGCTATTAGGAAACTCAATAATTGAACAAAATAGGCAGCCACATTAAACTTAGAAAATGCAGAGCGGATGTTAATAGTAAGCATGTATAGACAGAAGATGAATGTAAGAGAACATGTGATGCAGGAAAAAGCACATTGCAGCAGTGCACACCTATGTGCATGTCCTGCTTATGGCATTTCAAACAGTGAGAATGTCAGCCAATTACTTACAGTCTTGTATCTTCTCATTCATAAAACTGAGCCTCAATTTTCTTATTCATAAAATATGAATAATTATATTTTTCTCATCAGATTTTGTTCATAAAACACTTAGCTTAATGCTTTACATTGGATAGTCATTCAAAAGCTCTAGGTTTTTCTTTCCTTTATTTGAGAATTTGTGCTTGTCCTTTGCCTATGGCTTCTGGGACCTGCTGTGCCATAGTTACGCTTTAAGTCTAGAATTTAACATTGGCTCAGTTGCCTGATTCCTTTTTGAAATATGGCCAGTGATACTGTGTTGCTAGTGGGGACTTGATAGAAGCAATCCTGGCCACCAGCATTCTTCACGGTGGCTTACTACTTTGTGGCTAACATGTAACTGTGATTGATGAGTAGTGTTTCAGCAGGTGCAAGACTTGGCTACCCTATCCTGGCTGGAAATGCACTAGTGCCTTGCTTCAGAGTGAACACTAATGATTCAAAATGCAATTCGGGTTATTACTGTAGGTTTTGAAATTCCTATGGAAATGGGCCAGAATGATCAACCCTATGATTTTTTCTTCTGTATATTAGCCTAACAGCGGAAATTAACAGTAGTAGTTTGGCAAAACTATCCAGGAATGTAGGTGGAAAATCTTTATCTATGGACTTCTCTTTGTTAGGACTGCTTTAGTTCAGCACATTAAGTTCACAGTACAAGACATATTACTTTATGATAGATGATGTAATGTCAGGATAATAATTATGATTAATCAATTTTAGCTTGTCCACATGTCACCAAAATATGTGCTTAACTTTGCTGCCTGGTGCTGGTTTGTATTTGTTACTTCTGGGGCCTTTTTTTGAGATTAAAAATGGCAAGTTTTGATATACTCATACCTAAGGCATTTATTTTACTAGGACCTGAAGCCAACAAGAATAATTTTTTAACTAGTAAATATTATACTAATTTGTTGTGCAGAAGCTCCTGAAGCTCATGAAAATGTAAAATTATATGGTCATCTGTTATTCTAACAGGTAGTTAAACAGTATTAGATTGCTAGAGGAGAGCCACAGGATCCAGAAAGGCAACACATGCAAATCTATAATTTATTGCACAGAAAATGATGAAGTATAGCAGCAGTATGTGATTAAGTATCTGCATTACAGCCAAAGGATTCTTCACAGCAAGGGCTTAGCAAAGGGCAAATGCCAGCTCCAATTGCTGTCCTTAATAAAGACCATACTAGATACAGTTTTTCTCTTGTTGGTTCTCAACCCCAAGAGCTCGCTGAGTGAAGTCTGAAACTGGGTCCCAATCCATGGAGGCAAGGAGAGGCTGAAGGAAAAGGCAGACCACTCCTGACTGAGTGGTCGTTTGGTAAGGGAACATACGTATGCATGAGGCTTGTCTTGGGTACAGCATTAGTAGGTCTCTTCACTCACCTGCCAGAGTCTCAGAGTTTACATAGAGGCCTTAACTGGGTTCAATCACATATCCCATTCAGATGGTCTCAACAACACACTCTCTCGAGGTCGGGTCCTTGAAACTGGCTTCTAGTGCATTCCAAGGACAGGGAAGAGGGTGAGGACAGCTCACAAGGCAACTGGCAGTCACGTCCTCTCAGTAATGCTCAACATCTCATAGGTCAGAATACTTTGGAACCAGGGAGTCCGAAATGGATTTCAGCTCAAATGACTGCTAATCATGTAGGCAGCTTTTTAGCTACGTAACTCACCTCACTTGCAGGCCCTCTAAGGGTCTCATGGAGACCAAATGCCAAATGATCAATCTCACTGTTACCAACCAACAGTGATGACAATCTAGTACAAACCTCCCCAAAACTCTTTGGATCTGTGCTTATAAAACAACTTTATTAATCAGTACATTCCATGCACTAACCGGGTGTCAGTCCTGTGCACGAACACAGCCTTATTTTAGTAACAACTCAGGCCAACGTCAGGTCTGCTGCAATTAGTCCTCATAGCACAACTTTTCTGAAACAAGATTAAGAAAACTTAATTCTAGGTAGTGATGGCAAATTGGATGTGTGCATTTACTTCTACTCTTTCCTGAAATCCTGTTAAAATGATAGGAAGGGCAACTTTTAAAAAGGCATGAAGAGTTCTGGTCAAGATGACGGCGTAGGTAAATGCTGTGCTCACTTTCTTTTATGACTACATCAAAATTACAACTAAACTATAGAACAACCATCATTGAGAATCACTTGACGGTGAACCAAAGCCCTACAACTCAGAACAAACGGGAGAAGCCACCTTGAGACTGGTAGGACAGGCTGGTCCCACATCACTTGTGACTGTTAAAAATCAGGAGAGATATCTCAGTTGCAAGGTTCCCCCTGGAGCAGCAAGTGGTCCAGGTCCCACATCAGGCTCCCCAGACCAGGATTTCAGTGCCAGAAAAAGAGGCCCCCATAACTCTTGGTTGTGAAAACGAGTGAAGATTGTGGTTGAGTGAGATGAAGGGCTGCTGCAGTCTCAGGCTCTCCTCTTAAAGGCCCCACCCACAAACTTGCTCGCTGATGGACTCGCTCTGACCTCTAGCCCTGGGGCAGCAGCTCGAAAGATGCCAGGGTCACATGGGGAGGAACTGAGTTGTGTGGTTTCAGGATGAAGGCTAGAAGGGCAGCCTTCTCTAGGATGGTTGAGCTGGCAGAAGCTGTTGTTTCTTTGTTGAGCTGTCCTTCCTCCCTGCGTGCAGATGCAGGTAGATGCTGTATCTGAGTATCTATCAACCTACTACCTTTTGCTCGCGCACCCTGATGATTCTGAGATCCTGTTCCACCCAACTTTCAGGTACACCCAAGCCACTTACAGTGTCTTTTCCATGCCAGTGGCCTACCTTGGCTCATGCTACAGACTTTTCTAAAATCTCTTAAAGGTTCACCAAACCCAAAGCAGCAGTGTCTAGCTTTGGTGTGCCACATACATCGGGCTGAGCAGCCATAAGCCCAGCACGAGTGAAAGCCGGCCTTTGTTCATGACTTGCCCTCTCCAGGCAACTGGAAGCACAGTATGGGTGGTGGCCATCTGTGGATTGTGTTGTGGCTCATGGAACTTGGCCTCAGGCAGGGTACAGGCTGCAGCTGTATTTGTCTTGCAGTGGGTCCCTTCCCAAGAGTCCCTGAGGCTGGCACACCTAGTGGCCAGATTTTGACCAAGGCAGAGCATCACTCAGCCACTCTGCAGAATACATAGAAACAAACACAGGGAGGCAGCCAAAATGGGGAGACAAAGAAATATGTCCCAAATAAAAGAACAGAACAAATCTCCAGAAAAAGACCTAAACAAATGAAGACAAGCAAACAACCAGACCCCGAGTTCCAAATACTGATTATAAGGATGTTCAGTGATCTCAGAACTTCAACAAAGACATAGAATGAAGAACACACTAGAGGGCATCAACAGTAGATTAGATGAAACAGAAGATCTAATCAGTGATTTAGAAAATAGGTAGCAGAAAACACCCAATCAGAACAGCAAAAAAAAAAATCCAAAAAAATGATGATAGTTTAAGGAGCCTCTGGGACAACATCAAGGATACCATCATTTCTATTACAGGAGTACCAGGAGAAGAGAGAGCAAAGAATTGAAAACCTGTTGAAGAATAATGAGAGAAAACTTGCCTAACCTGGTGAAGGAAATAGCTGTACAAGCCCAGGAAGCACAGAGAGTTCCAAACAAGAGGAACCCAAAGGGGCCCCTACCCAGAAACATCATAATTAACATGCCAAATGTTAAAGACAAAAGGAAGAATCATAGAAGCAGCAAGAGAAAAGCAGTTAGTTACCTTCAAAAGAGCACCTATAAAACTGTCAGCTGATTTCTCAACTGAAACTCTGCAGGCGAGAGGGATTGGCACAAAATATTCAAAATGATGAAAAGCGAGGATCTATAACCAAGATTTCTCCATACCCAGCAAAAACTGTCATTCAGAATCAAAGGACAGATAAAGAGCTTCCCAGACAAGAAAAAGATAAAGGAGTTCAACACCACCAAGCCAGATTTACATATATTAGAGGAAATTCTTTAAGATGAAAAAAGATAAGATAAAAATATGAATAATAAAATGGCAGTAAGTACATATCTATCAATAATTACTTTTAATGTAATCGATTAAATGCTTCAATCAAAAGACATAGGGTGGCTGAGTAGATAAAAAAAAAACAAGACACATACATATGCTGCTTTCAGGAGACTCATTTCACACACAGACTATAAAAAACAGAAAATGATATTTCATAATAAACAAAAAAAGCTGAAGTAGCAATAGTTACACCAGACAAAATTGACTTTAAAGCAAAGGTTATAACAAGAGACACAGAAGGACTTAGGAATCCCTCTACTGTGTATTTATTCAAAGGAACCCAAAACACTGTTCGAGGGGGTGTGCATCCATATGGCCATTGCTGCATTATTTACAATAATTAAGATATGAAGCCATCCTTGGTGTCCCTGAATGGATGAATGGATAAAGAAGAGAACCTACTCAGTCATTAAAACATGAAATCTTGTCATCTGCAACAACATGGATGGAAATGGAGGGTATTGTGCTGAATGTAGTAAGTCAGGCAGAGAAAGACTCATGTGATACAATTTCACTTATAAGTGGAATTTAAAGAACAAAATAAACAAACAAATGAAACAGGAACAAACTCATAGAGAACATTTTGATGGTTGCCAGATGGGAGGGGGGTTGGGCGTGGGTAGAAAAGGGGAAGGGATGAAGAAGTACAGATAGGTTAACACAGTAGTCATGGGGATGTAAGGTATAACGTAAGGAATATAGTCAGTAATATTGTAATAACCATATATGGTTTCTGATGTGTACTAGATTTATTGGGTGATAGATGGGGTGGGTTAGGGGGCTGGGTTAAAAAGATGAAGGCATTAGGTAAAAATTGGTAGTTATAAAATAGTTATGGGGATACTAAGTGTAGCATAGAGAATATAGTCAATAATATGGTAATAACTATGCATCATGCCAGATGTGTATTAGACAACTCAGGGGGATCACTTCTTAAATTATATAAATGTCTAACCACTATGCTGTACCCCTGAAATTAATATAAAATAATATTAATGTAAAAAAAAAAATCAACCATGAAGACACACAAACAAAATTCAAAATAGGAGACAACAGCAACAGAATTTTGGAAACCAAATAGTAGACGGGCAAGTGGTACCTACCCTAGAAGTAGCAGGCCTAAAAATGTTAAATCTTAAGGTAATTGCTTGGGAAGCCAAGAAGCTACATAACTTACATCATAGCTCTCTAAAAGGCTTCAAGTGGTGATAAGAGGTACCTCTGGAAGAAGTATAACACAGGGCTAAAACCAGAAGAAATTGGTCTAAGTTCTGTTTAAGTTATATCATCAGATCTGCTGCTGCTTTCTGCCTCCCAAAGTACTGTACAGATGCAGAATTTATCATTTGAAAATTTGAAAGTCAGTGTTTGATTTGTGTTTGAGTCTTGAGCCTATCTGTGGTGCCTTTCTCAAGCTCAGGTTGCTAGTTAGTTACTGAGGCTCCATTAGAACTGGGTTCTGAATTTCTGTCTATCCACATTAAAACCACCTGAGAACCCAGAATGATTCTGCAAGGGAATGATTTGGACTTACAGTTATATCCTATAATACCCTATCCATAATGAAATACGCAGCTCAAGATTTTTTTGCTGGACGATGTCATGAGAAATCATTGGTTGGTGGTTTGTAGAATGCACTGGATGGGATTTAGATAGTAAGGTGGAAAATTATTTAGGTTATTGTAGTATTTTAGGGAGGAAGTAAATTATGTTAGCCCAAACTATGGGAATGGAAGGATAAGGACATATTTAAAAGTCTTAAAAAGAGCCTCTCTTCTCAGAGTTTTGTTTGCTGGCACTGAGAAACTTTCGTGCTTACACTGAGGAGCTTTAAAAACCATCTTTGTATTGTGGTAGCACTGAATTTTTTTATCTCATCATTTTCTTAATTTCTACATAATAACTTACTAAACTTTTATTTGAGTGCTTATTTTTATTTTATTACTTATGTCAATTAGCATCATTATATTATAATCGAATACAATTTAAAACATGACCTGATTTATATTGGATAATGAATATAATGAAATACAATTTAACAAGTATTTTAGCCACATGCTATGATTTGTCTACTAGTGACCCCCAAATTGCCTTATACTATGCACAAAAGAGTTCAATAATGGTATGGATCGTTTGATGTTTGACTGCCTTTAAGATTGGTATGGATGGACAGTTAACCATGTGGTATCGTCTCCTCATCTAGCTAAAAGAGGGATAATAAGTTGGAAACTAAAGGGACTTTATTCACTTTTAAATAGTTCGTCCAAGGTGATTTAATCATGCTTTTTAATCCAGTGTTAAAAACAGCTGATGAAGCATGGAGCTATCATTTCTGAAGTTAGTTTTACAGGAGGTCATGAGCTGTTTCATTCAGGTTTATAATTTCCTTTGAAACTAGCTTTGAACCAAAGTTATTTGGATACACACTCACACACACATGCATGTACGTATGTACGTACATATTCCAGCAGAAGTAATGTCCAGACTTGAGTGATGATTTTATTACAAAATCATAACCATATATGCTTACAGTTTTATAATAAAAGATTTTGGTATAGATTACCAGCTTACAAAAATGGAGCATTATTTGTGTAACCCTAAGCATGTATGGTTATGATTTTGTAATAAAAATCATCACTCAAGTTTGGGCATTATTTCTGCCTGAGTGTGTGTGTGTGTGTGTGTGTGTGTGTGTGTGTGTGAGTAAGAGGTTTAGGCAGTTAATTTCATGAACTCATCCTAGACAAAGTGCTACATACCTCATTGCTACTACCGTTACGATCACCTTCAGAGCACTCCCCTTGAGAAGCCATTCACTGACACCAGCACCTAGTCCATCCTTCAATACAGTTTTGGAACTCTTTTCCTGGAATGCCCATCTGAGCTGCTGTCGTACCCTTGTCAAGATTATGCCAACTTACCAGGTTGTTTGTACAGTGCTGCCAATAAGGGTACGATGGCAAGTTCATGAACGTAATTGTCAGATTTTCGGTGCAATGACAGCTCTGATGGCCATTCCAGAAAAAGAGTTCCAAAATTGCTTTGAAGGGTGGACTAGGCGCTGGTGTCGGTGCACAGCTTCCCAAGGGGAGTGCTTCGAATGTGATCGTAGTGATATTCAGCAGTGAGGCATGTAGCTTTCTTTAGGATGAGTTCATGAAATTATAATAATTGCCTGACCTCATATTTGTGTGTGTGTGTGTGTGTATGCTAATATTGAAATATATTCTCTACTTTTCCTTGAATACTTACTGAGAAAGAGGAAGGTGAAATGGGCAATAAAAAGAAAATTTTAATCCTTACATGAAAGATAATAGTATAGCTTCTCTTTCTTAAAGAAAAGGGTAATGTTTTAGGGTTCCATTGTTGATGAGGAATTTAAATTTTATTTACAAAACAGATGAAATATGGGAAATTAGGTAAATGCAAAGATATTTTAACAATTGAGAATATTTGAACATAATCAAAAGTTTATTTGTACTGACTAATTCTTAACAATTATATGTTACAGACATGGGATAGCTTTTTTTTTTTTATTATACAAAATAATTTTTTGAGGTTTTTTTCCCTCAAGTTCCAAGAGATTGTGTTCTGTAGTTTTATTTTTATTTTTTTAGTATTTGTTCTTAGTTCATATTCTTGCTTAATTTTTCAGATGCTCTGTGAAGCTCTACTACTATTGCTCTCTTGCTAAGATACTCAAGCTTTTTATTTCCTTTTTTGTATTTCATTTTTAGGTGTATATTGTAGCTGTACTTACATGGCTGGGTTGATAGGTTAAGCTCCATTCTCTTTAAAAGCCTAAAATAAGTCTTTTTACCTCTTAATTCTTGGTTTGTTTTCTCTAAAACCTTCCCAAAAGGAAAACACAACACAACAAAAACAGCAGTACAGCTTATTTTATTCCAAGTTTCATTTGTAGACTGATAACCACTTCTTAATATACTATCTGCCTTGATCAGCTCAAGATCTTAGAAATAACCTACAATTACTTACATTTTAATAGGCATAATAGGAAGCATGTAATTCCAGTTTACCTTCAAGAACCATAGAGTTTTAGTGCTGTGTGATTTTTTTTTTTAGAAATTATCTAATAATTTAACACCTTCATTGTAGAAATGAGAAAATGAGGACCCAGAGAAGTTTGCAATTTTAACCACAGTTCCCCAGCTAAATAGTAGCAAATTCTAATTCATTTGGTAGTTTATTGGTGACGGTTTTAGGCCATCTAACATCAAGATTTAAGTAAATATTTATGAAGTAGAGTCCTTAAAAACTACAAGCATTTTCTCTCTGTTAAGAGGGTTGGCATTGAGATGATTGATACATGCTTGGCGAATCTTTTAGGGTTTACCCAGAAAGGCAAGATTACCATCCAGAAGGCACTTGCGCTAAATGTCGTGAAGATGCCGATCAGACTCAATAATTAGTTGGCATTTAAATGAAACTCTGACAGACGTTGCTGCTACAGTAGTGCAGCACACTGTTAGGTCAAAGAGGACATTCTTAACAGAAAAGCGGGTTGGATTAATCTAGCAAGACAGGCTGATGGTTATTCTCTGCTCCATTCATTTTTTTTTTTGGTGCTTGACAATTGATTGGTGGTTATTTTTCTAATTTTTTTTTTTACAGATGTAAAAGTTAAATTGGGTATCTCCAATCTTTAGGTCCACTCTTCTTAAAATATGCTTACTAGTAATCATTTCTTCTCTTTCTTTAGCGCTTTACCGGAGTACCATGAAGTCTCTAAATTGGTGAATACGAGCTATATAATAATTTTAGGTTTTCTATATCAATACATGACCTACAGTAATTTTAAAAGTTCTAAACATTTCCCACAAGAGCCCCATATCCTGAAATTTATACCGAATTTGGCCCAAGAGGCTTAGCCAGTTGTAACCTCAGCATGTAACCACTGTTGAGCAGAGTTATACCTGGAGACCCTTCCGCATCCAGTAGGGGTGGGTGGAAACAACAGAACTCCACAGTTCTTCAGCTTCCCAGAGATTACCTTCCTGTCTTACCTCCCTGCCCCTTTTCCAAGGATAAAATTAGGATGTAGAAAAGATAGGGCTGGTTAGAGCAGGATTGGAATGTTAAACCATGCCACTGTTACTATATAATTCTGGTTCAGAGCTATAGTTGGAGATGAAATCATTTAATTTTAACTGAAAAATATACTCCACTACACAGGAGTCAAAGGATGTGATTTTTGTGGCTTCCTATAATGCAGGTACTTACCAAGAGGTGTAAGTAATATGCTGTTAGGATTGTTGTATGTAAAATTATTTCTGGAGAGAGAGTATCCATTCATCATCCATTTGTTTGCTGCACTCCTCAAACACACACATATACACAGACACTCATACGATCATACATATATACACACATGCATACACATACACTCCCCACAATAAAATGCTTCCCCAAATACATTTGCTTTGTGAAGAAGTATCTGACTAGCTGGGTTTCCTATATAATTTTTTTCTACCAATAACTTTAGCATTTGGGGTACTTAATTATTAATAAAATTATTATTAAAATAGATGTGAGTATTCATTTGCTAATTGTCATCCTGACAATTTAAAAAATAACAAAGAATGCACCTCCTTTGCTTTCAGATGTCCTCTCTTGGAGAAATTTAATTTTAGAGACGATGTTGTTAATTGCATAGTTGCTACATGGGATATCTATATTTAAATTCTGAACCTTAGATAAAGCTAATATTCTTTTGTATTCAATGATTTTTTTGTACTATGTAAAAAGCATGAAAATTAGATGGTTAATAATTCATATAAATTTGTATTCTCAAGTTACTACTAACAAAATATAATTAATGTTGTTACTCTCATTGGACCAATTCTCGTGGTTCCCAGGAAACAATTAGAAGAGTC
The DNA here is from genome assembly GCA_004026885.1 of Lyroderma lyra. Taxonomy (NCBI): domain Eukaryota; kingdom Metazoa; phylum Chordata; class Mammalia; order Chiroptera; family Megadermatidae; genus Lyroderma; species Lyroderma lyra. The sequence goes on from PVJL010014890.1 coordinate 13,790, forward strand.
TTCTCAAATGTATAGTACTTCCTTCCTTTCACTGCCCATGGGAAAAACCCTGTAACCCTAGCAGATAATTGGTCTAGCAACTCTTGATGCATTCTTCTGTATGAAGAAAGGAAAGACTGAATGTTATGGACTGAAATGGTGATAAAATTGCAAACTTCAAAGGTATTTTTTAAGAAAGTGACCTAATTTTTTCATTTTAAGAAAATTAAACAAGGGCAAAATGGATACATACGAAGACAGAATCTGTTGTTTCTTAGATCATATGTAAAAGTATACAGGAGTCATCGAAAGTGTTAAACTATGGAGAGTAAATAGACTTTTAGTCATCTTAGTGTTTGGTCTTGGCATACATAGCTTGGCAGATAGTTGATATATTATCAAAGTTTATGGAGGGAATACATCATTGTGCAACATTAAATCATCCCACTCACCCTCGGCTCTATAATTCTGTAGCCAATTTCATTTCTCTATTAGTTTGGGTTTTCTAAGGAAAATCTAAGTAAATTAGAGAGATATATACTGCATTTATTTATAAGCAGGAATAGTCAGTATTTTAAAAATCATTTATGTTCTCTGTCACCATTAATTTTCAACATTGTACTGGAAGTTGTACATAATTCAATGAGACAAGAATAGGAAATAAAATACGGTATATTCTGATTGGGAAAGAAGAAATAAAACTGTCTTTTTTCACAGATGACATGATTCTCTATGTAGAAAATTCAAAATGTCAACCAAAACCTGGCACTAATAAGCAAGTAGAGCAAGGTTGCGGGATACAGGTTAATATACAAAAAAGTCAATTGCTTTGCTATATACCAGCAATGAAAAAGTAGAATTTGAAATTAAAAACAAAATGTCTTTTCTATTAGAACCCTCAAAAATGAAACACTTTGGTATAAAGCTAAAAACATGTATAATATCTATATGATATTATACTGAAAACACTGAATGTGGAGCAGCAGGAACTCTCATTCATTACTGGTGGGAATTCAAATTGGTACAACCACTTGGGAAGAGTTTGGTGGTTTCTTATAAACCAAACATACTCCTACCATATGATCCAGTAATCAAGCTCCTCGGTATTTACCCAAAAAAGTTGAAAACTTATAGCAGCTGTATTCAATAATTGCCAAAATTTGAAAGCAAACTAAGATGTTTTTCAGTAAATGAATAGATAAATAAACTATAGCACATTCAGACAATGGAATATTATTCAGCCCTAAAAAGAAACGAACTATCAAACCTTGAAGAGACATGGAAGAAACTTAAATGTATGTCATTAAATGTAAGAAGCCAATTTAAAAAGGCTACCTACGTTATGATTCCAACGATAAGACATTCTGGAAAAGGAAAAACTATGGAGACAGTAAAAAGATTAGTAATTGCTAAGGTTGTGGAAGGGTTGAATAGGCAGGGCACAGAGGATTTTTATAATAGAACTGTGAAAATATCCTGTATGATATCATAATTACTGATATATGCCATTATGTGTTTTTCCAAACCCATACGATGTACAGTACCAGGAGCGAAAAGTTACTAGTGTAAACTATGGACTTTGGATGGCTATGGTGTATCAGTGTTGGCTCATTAATTGTTACAGATGTACTACTTTGGTGGGGGGTGTTGATAATCATCATGGGGGGAAGACTATACAGGTGTCAGGGCAGCGGGTGTAGGGGAAATCTCCACACTTTCCCCTCAGTTTTGCTGTTAACCTAAAGCTACTTTGAAATAGTCTTAATTTAAATATATATATATATATATTTTATATATATATATACACACACATATGTGTGTGTGTGTGTGTGTGTGTGTGTGTGTATCAGTTGCCTTAAAATTAAACTATGAGTTCAGTGAAATAGAATTAAAATGACAGTGGTATTTGCATGAATTTTTATACATGTAGCAGAAAGTGTATACCTTTACATTTTCCAGCTTTCCATACTGTTAGTTTAGTGAAGTGATTAGCACTAGTCAATAGAACATGAGAGGAAATGATATTTATCAAGGTGAGTTTGAAGCCACTAAGGTCTCCATGAAGCCACAGGGGAATGAAGTTGCCTAGATCCTTAATTCACTACTTGGAGGAGAGCCACTGTTTTTTAAGCCAGTAAAGTTTTTGCTTATAGAGTATAACCTCATCTATCTAGATTAGTAAAACTAATATCAAAAACTTATACAAAGCAGCAAAATGCCAAGAATAGGGAGCTAATTTTGAAGACAAATAAATATAAGGTGAGAGAATAAACAAGTGAATGGAATTAAATAGACACTCAAAAACAACACACATCACTTCTCGGCCTTTTGGCTAAGATCAAGTGTAAAAACAACACATGTACACCTGTCAATTTAGTAGATAATATAGGAAGCATTGCAAATCAGTAAAGGAAAGCTGATTCCATTGGCTGCACATATGAAAAAATAAAATTGGATAATTACCTTTTAGCTTATTCAGATATTGATTATAGATGGATTAAAAACCCAAGGTGTAAAGGAAGCATCTGACATTTAGAAGAAACTTCAGAAAAGGAATTTTGGTTTTAAAAATCCTGTTTTGTTTTTAAAAACATATATAAGCTATAAAGAAAAGAAGTGATAAATATTAATACATTAAAAGACAAAATAAACAAAAATTACCTACAGGCTGAGAAATAGTTTTGCAATACATATAATCAAAAAGCACTAATTTTTGTCACATATAAAAATTTCTTCAATAAATAAGAAAACATCAATTAAAAAAAATCACAATAAGATACCAGTTTAAATCATCAGATTGGCAAAATTATAAAGGCTAAATAACCTAAACATTAGTAAGGATGTAGAGGAACAGAAATTCCCATAAAATGTGAATGGCATTTAAATTTTTATTTTTACCTTGGAGAGCAGTTGACTTGGTTGGAAGATGTATATAACCTTTGACCTAACAATTCTCCTTCTAGGAAATATACTCTAGAGAAATTCTTAATGTGTGAAAGGAGAAACTGCAGAAGGATATTCATAGCAGTATCGATTACAGCAGCAAAAGGACAGAAAAACATTCAAATGCTCTGTGAAAGTCTATAACAAAAACAGCATGTATCAACACATTAAATTTCAAAATAAGAATGATGAAAATTTATAAAACTAATTATACAATGTAATATAATATATGATACCATTTACGTAAACTTTAGAGACATACAAAAAATACTAGGTAATAAGTTAAGAATTTGAATGCCTGTGTGTAGAGTTGGTGATGTGTGGGTGTGAATTGGGTGGGTATAAAATAAAGGACATGATGATTTTATAAGAATAATATTAAATTCAAGGTAATGAATAATTTAAGGAAAGGGAATTATATACAGGGACCTTGTATTGTACTTGATTGAAGTGGTTTATTGGTTAAATTGGGAAGTCATTGATTTGCAAACATTTATTTCTTAAGCTATGTGGAAGATACACTGGTATTTGATACATTATTCTCTGTCTTTTGCTAGTTTTGAAATACTTTATAAGCAAGTGGGGGTTTCAGTTGAGTAATAGAATTCAAAAGGAGTGTTTCATTTCTAAGAAGAATGAAATATTTCACAGTAGGCTAAGCATCTTACTAAAAACAAATAGAGAACCTGATTCATTACAAAAATGATATATCCGAAGGCATTAGAGAGCAATGAAAACACTAAGAACTAAAATTAGAAAAATTCCAGGCAGGGAGAATCTTTCAGATGTGAGCTGAGGATCTGCAGTGGTTTACTGGGGCGGTTACTAAATTTGCCTACAAGCTACAAATTGCAAATATGGACTAGACTCAGACAGAAAGTCACTACCAGAAAGAAAGAATCTGGCAGAACTTTTTACAGCCTCATAGGGCTGAAATAACAAAAATGGAACTTGAGGAATCTCACATACATGTTCAGTGTCCACCTCTGACATTTGCTGAATTCTAAAGCTACACAAGTTTTGAGCAAAAACTTTGTAAAAGCATAATGAGTTCTTTCCATTCATGCATGTTTGGGGAATAAAGACCTCCTAAGGGTGGAGGCAAAGAGAGGAGCACGAGAACCAGAGGTGAGATTTGAAAGTATTTGAGGGAGTAACAAATAGACTTTGACGATCTTCTCAAACCCTTTTATCCCTAAACTCACTTATAAAAATCTTGACATAATTAGAGGCTGGTAATCCAGGTTTGACTCTTGAGGGATGGGAACAAAAACAAACAACACAAAAACAGAAAACACAGCACTTTCGATAATGGAGCAGAGCTGGTGTTACAAAATCAGGGACTTAAATGGCCTCAAAAGAGCATGCTGTCTCCCCCTGAGATATTTGTCAAAATCTGAAGCTGTGCAGTGTAGGAACTAAAAAGTAGGTTATACAAGCTTTTTTTTTAAAGGTGAAATTTTGCAGTCTGGCAGTGCTGAGGAGACAAAGATTCACAAGGGTTCCGGAAGAGTCATAATGGGCCATCCTGTGAGAACAGAGGGAACGAGGAGTCTGCATCTTACCAAGGTCACTTTCTCACCTTGATGTAACTCTGTCACCTCACACCTACTGGACTCTGTCTGCCTAGCAGAAGAAAAAGTAAACCTCTTGTCGAAGATATTATCATCCGGAGCCTCTAGCATTCTTACAAAAGTAAACAATGTCTAGCTTTCAGACAAGAATTCCTGGGCATGGAAAGAAAAGATAGAATCATGAAATTGATTATGAAAGGTAATAGACAATAGATAAGTCAATTATCTGTGTTGGCAGGTATTCACTTAAAAATAACTTGTGTTTAATATGTTCAAGGTAACAGAGGACAGTAAGGGCACAGGGGAAAAAAAGGAAACTAACTCAAAACCGAGATCTATCAATAAAATCAAACAATCTCTACAACTGTAAATTGACATTAAGATACAAAGGATGGATTTAATAATAAACAACAGGAGATGGAATTACAGAGCTTAAGATATTAGAAAATATCCAAATTGAAGAACAGATTAAAAACATGGATAAATAGGGAAGACAGTTTTGAAATGTGGCGACATAAAAGACTCCCCAAAATGATTCAACTAGGGCATCAGTTTCCAATTGGTGGTACCCCTGCAGGTACATGCAGGGTCATTCAGGGGTATGCAAAAAGTAGTCAGTGATGGTGAAAAAAAAAAAACAAAGTAATAAATGCAAAAATGTTAGTTATGCAAAAATAAATGTTAAGTTTGAATCACCATTAAGGAAACACTTCAAAATTAGATCACATTAGCGAATGATGATTGGTGAGTGCATGGCTATGAGCCCTTCCCTCAAATCGCTCTTCTACCAATCATTGTGCCCAGTTTCAGAACTATCCATTTAGAATGTTTCTAGAACTTCCCCAAACATATAAATACATCTGTAGCCAGACTGTTTGATCACTTTAGTTATTGGCTGAGTGAAAGTGCATTGTCTTTAATAATGATTCTTTTCAAGTAGTTTTTTAATTTAGTGTTTCCCATAGTTTCAGTTATCATTGTCAGTGATTTTTAAGCGTGTCAATTATAGATCAGTGATTAAAAAGAGGAATGATTATAAAACCAAAACTTGATGTGTATTATAACCTGTCACTAATAACTTCTCAACACACGTCAGCAGCTATGAGTACACCCCACCAGAAAATAGTAAAAAGGTGCCTCAGATACTACACAGAAGAAAAGGAAATGTTCTGAAGAGTATATTAAACATGGGTTTTCATTTGTCGGGAATGATGACTGTCCTGAATTTTGTGTGTTGTATGTGGGGAAATATTATCCAACAGTTGCTTAAAACCCTCTCTACTCATGCAACATTTAGAAACTAAACACCTTATGTATAAAAACAATGACATACATTATTTTTGGCACTTAGAAAAGTGTCCAACTGTTAACTTCATACATCATCTCAGGAAAGAAAGACAATGAGAATGCAGTTAAGGCTTTATACTGTATTGCTTATTGCATAGCTAAATATGGTAAAAACTACACTATAGCTGAAGATTTAATTTCTCATTGATTAAGGATACCATTTTTTTGTTTTTTGGGGGAAAGAACATGTCCACAAAATCAATACTATCTCTTTCTCAAAGAATAGTGTCTCAAAAGAATTCAGGAAATGTCTGATGATGTTGAGGCTGAGGTAGTACATAGAATTAGAAAAAGTAAATTCTTTTCCCTCCAGAGCAATGAAAGTGTAGATATTGCTGACTTATCTATAATATTTTGCTTGCCATTGTGGAGGTACTTGGTAGGAAATGAAACTGAGGAAAACCTGTTGCTTTGTTACCCATTGACAGAGCGTACCACAGCCAAAGATACTTTTAATGTCATCAATGTTATTTCATTGAAAAGGACATAAGTTGGTTGAATTGTTGTGGTGCATGCACTGACAGAGCAAGCCTATGTAAGGTTGTTTTATAGGCCTGCACGGCTGAATTAAAGAAGTAGCTCTCCATGTATCTCAGAGTCACTGCTGCATTCATAGACAAAGTCCTGCATCCAAGCCTCTTTCTAGTGAACTGAAAGATGTTCTTGTTGAAGCTGTAAAAGTTGTAAATTTTATTAAGTCAACTGTGAAACTCCAGATTGTTTAAAGGAATGAAGAGCATTCATAGCACATTCCTTTTGCATGTGGAGGTAAGGTGGCTATCTCGTGGCAAAGTACTTTCATGGATGTTGGAACTTAGACATGAAGTCCAGGTATTTTTTAAACACCATTGTTTTCCTCTTGCTCCAAAGTTTCAGGACAGTGATTGGCTTCAACATCTTGCATATGGATCAAATATTTTTCTAGAAATAAACCAACTCCACTTGGGACTTCGAAACAGCTCAATCACTGTATTCAAAGTAATGGACAAAATTGAGTCAACGATTAAAAAATTGGACTTTTGGAAAGCACGTATTGAAAAGGTCAGCCTGAAGTTTTTGAAACTGCACAACTTCTTATCTGAGAATGACCTGCACCTATCCCAAAACATGAAAGAGAATATTGTAAGTCACTTGGAAGGTCTTAAGGTGTCCTTTTATAAGTACTTCCCTCAATGTGGAAAACAACTGGATTGCAGATCCCTTCAATGAAGATTTCTTCAAAGAAGCTGTACTATCAATCAATAAAAAAGAGGAGTTAATCAAACTTTCAACTGATACTTCTTTAAATTCTGATTTTAAAAGAAAGCATCTTACTACCTTCTAGGTAGATGTCAGTGAGGAATATGAACAGCTCAGTGAGAAGGTATCACATACCTCTTGGCCATTTACTAATACTGAACTAGTGGAGAGAACTTTCTCTTCTTACACCTTCATACAACATAAGTACCACAACAAACTTAATGCAAATCTGAATTTAAGACTGTATCTTACATCTTTTTAGCCTGATTTCAAGAAACCAAGTGCATCAAAGCAAGCTCAATGATTTCATAATATTGCAGTCTTGTATTGATCTACATAACAATTGTTATAGACCTTTCAGATAACATGAACAAATATTATTAATAATAATAAATTAAAAGTTTGTTAAATACTCAGTTATCATTATCAGTATTTAACTATATTAGGAATATTGTGAAATTAAATATGTGATTTGTACTTTTAGTGTGTTAACTTTTCTTTCCTAAGTTATTACCTCATTTCCACTATTTTACATTAAGATAGGCACTGAATAAAAGTGTCAGTATTTAAAAACAGCTGTTTTAAAAACAAGGGGTACAATTTATGGAAATGCATTAAAAAGGGCTTTACAAGTGGAAAAAGGTTGGGGACTAATGAACTAGGGCAAATAAATAGTGTTTTTTGTTTGTTTCTTTGAGTAGCTTATCCCAGGGCTTCATGAGACTGGTCAGACTAATGGCACTGATGTCTGATGCACTTCAAATATTTGTTTGCCATTTATTTAGAAGAGAGGCTGATACCAGAAATTGGCAAAAATTTGATTGATACCAAAAATTGGCAAAAAAAAAGGATGACTGCTCAGCCTTTTTTCTCTTGTGAACACTTCAAATTCACCTCTGGTTCCAGATACACATTCTGTACTCTATAAATGTTTTTCATCAGACTAACTTTCTTTTTTAAATTATGTTTATTCGGGTGACATTAGTATAATTATTTAAGTTTCAGGTGCACAGTTCTACAATATATCATCTGTTAATATGTGTTGCATTTGGGGAGGGGGAGTCAAATATACGAGGGCTGTCCAGAATGCATCCAACCATATAATATGAAAAATAGAAGCATTTATGGCTGAATTTTTTCTGGAACACCCTCATATGGTGATGAGAGGAGAACTGACTCTGGATGGTGAGCACACAAGACTGACTTTCCTTAGAAGGATATTCAGCAGACCCTGTTGTTACTTGAACTTGACTTGTATAATCTTATGGCTTATCCAGGAAGCTTATCAAAATATTCCAGTTACATGGAGTATTCTTTCAGAGAGGAGTTCTAAAAATTTTCTTATTAAAGAAAATTCTTTATTAAATTCTTATTAAAATTCTAGTAAATTTGGGTGTTGCTTAAATAAATTTATGGATGTTTCTGACCTGACATGATCATTACCTCTTAGTGAAGTTTTTCTTGAACTCAGTGATCAAGCCACAGAAAAATTATATTGAGCCTTATCAGAAATGACTACAATAAAGTCAGCAGTTCTTTGAAAGTACCTAAAAGATATTGCTTCAACATAGAGACATGTAAGGTTTTTGAAATCTAAGCTTCCAAGGAGAATTAAAGTATGTAACATGAAATTAATATTAACAAATAAAAGATATCTTGAAAATGTCTACAAAAAGACAAAAGGTCTTGGGATCAATATTTTCTAATATGAGATGGAGTTTATCAATAGGAAATAAGAAACAACTTATAAAATACTGCTGGAACTGAGTCTGTCACATTCTCTGGTTATTTAGTTCTCTTTTTGTTTTTCTCCTTGTATGTCTTTTATGAGTTTCCTATCCCTTGAAATACAACTCCAATTCTGGCATACATATCCTGCTTTGTATACTGAATATACAGGGTTTGGGAGGTCTCGGGAGACCTTTTTTTTGTGGCCATTGTCAGTGTTTAATACCTGCTTTTACTGTTCTCTTTTTCATTATCTCAACAGTTATGCTGCTGGGCTTCTAAGAATGTACCCAAAGGAGAAAAAAAAATAGCAAAAGCAAGTGAGCTTTTAAGGTGGTCCAAACACTTGTCACCCCAAGGGGGCATTCAGGATTTATTCCTTTTTCTTTCTTGAAAGAAGTTCCTTGTTCTTCCCACTGTAATGAGTATCTGTGAATATTATAAAGAGGAAATTCCTTTAATGGCAAGAATAGCTTTATTTTCATATGAGGTGTGAAGCAGGTTAAGTGAAAAATGAAATCAGAATCTAGGGAAGGAGCAAAAGAGCAAACTCGCTTTATGACATTAGACAAGTTTTGATCTAATATACCTGTGGTTTTGCAAACATGCTAAGAGTGATTTCCTCTGTGGAAACTCAAAATTTGGGATGATTGTATTCTAAAGCTATAAAGAAATGCAATTGATGTTAAATTAAAAAAAAAATCATCAGTGTGAATATCTTTTTTAAAATTTATCAACCTGGGGGAAAAAGAAAAAAACCTTGTTCACTTAACACCTGAAACAAACTTACCTTCACCTCCAAAAGTGAAGAAAAGGGACAGGAAAAGCAGTAGAGTTAATAAACTATTTCATTGCATTTAAATTCATTTAACATCCTATTGTGCTGATATTTTATTTTGATCATGTGCTTATAATCAACTTTTTTTCTCTCATACTAATCAAACACTCTGAAATTAAACTTGAGGTTTTGGTTAGATGAATGCAATGACAATTTATAGTCTCTCCTTGGAGGTGTAAATCTATCTAGGTGCAGAGCAACATGCTAAGTAGAAAAAAAGAAAAGAGAGAAATATTTTTGATCCTCATGGATATAATGACGGGTCTACAAAGGAGGCCCTGATACTTAGTGAAAGAAAACTTCTGGCTCAAGGCAAGCACTTAAAACACTATATTGGATGGAATTACTTCCTTTTAAGTAGAATCAAATTTTATCAGATGAACTATGAGCTAGATTAATTTACCATATTACCTAGTGGAAACTCAATAGGGGACATAGAAATATATCAAAATAATTTTTAAAATGCAAGATTACTCCTGAAACTAATATACTACTGCATGTCAACTGTAACTGAAAAATTTAAAAAAAATTAAAGAGCATGCATAAGTTTAAATTACTTTAAGAATTACCTCAAAACTTTTATTTGCATGATAAATATGGGAGGAAAAGGAATAAAAGTCTTAATATTTTACTTAGAGGAATTTGAAAAGAATAAGCTATAAACTGATGTTTAACTTTAGGGAAATATTTACATCAACTTCAAAAATAGGGTAGTTGTCAATTTTAATAAGAAAGTTACAACAATTAAAAAATATAAAATTCCCATCATGCCTTAGGACTTAACTAAAAGACCTTTCTGAAACACTTGAGACAATTTGAAATGAATCTTCTGAGTTACCTAAAATAAAGTTTTAAATCACTCACCTCTGTTGTAAGAGAACATGTTATAGATGAAACTATTGTTAATTATGGAAATTTTGAAGCAAAAATACTGGTTGAGGGATATCTTCAATATTTAAACCACAAGCAGGAATAGGTCATTAAGACAAAGTCCTTTGGCAGCTTCCAGCTGTAATTTAAATAAATGCAGTCATCCTGATTGTGATTTCTTATGCATTAGTCTGTTAGGACTTCTGTAAATAAAAATACTATAGACCAAGTGGCTTATAAACAACAGAAATTTCTTGTGTGTTCTGTTTTTGAGTTTTATGGTATTATTTTTTCATTATTTTTTATTTTTCAATTATAGTTGACATTCAATCTTATATTAGTTTCAGGTATACAGTATAGTGGTTAGATATTTATATAATTATGAAGTGATTCCCCCAATCAATAAGTCTAGTACCCACCTGCCAGCATACACAGTTATTATAATACCATTGACTGTATTTCCTATACTGTACTTAACAATCCTGTGACTGTTGGGTAGCTACCAACATGTGCTTCTTAATCCCTTCACCTATTTCACTCAGTCCCTCAGCCCTGCTCCCATCTAGTAACCATCAGTTTGTTCTATCTATGAGTTCATTTCTATTTTTTCTTTGGATTCCACATGTAAGGGAGATCATATGGTATTTGTCTCTGTCTGACTTACTTCATTTAGCGTAATAAAGTTTAGGTCCATTCTTGTTGCCAATGGTAAGATTTCACTTTTTATGGCTGATTAATATTCCATTGTATGTATGTACCACATCTTTATCCATTTGTCTGTTGACAGATATTTGGGTTGCTTCCATAACTGGGCTATTGTAAGTAGAGCTGTAGTGAACATTGTGGTGCATGTATCTTATCAAACAACAAAATTTATTTCTCACATTTCAGGAGGCTGGGAAGTTCAGGGTCAAAGTGTTGACAAATTCAGTGTCTGATGAGAGTCTGCTTTCTGGTTCATGAAGAACTGTCCTCTGTGTATGGCTGTGTCCTCACAAGGTGGAAGAGGGTGGCAGAGTTCTCTGAGGTCTCATAAGAGATTCGTGTCATTCATGAGGCTTTCACCCTCATAAACATCTCCCTAAGGCCTCACCTCCAAATACCATCACTAATAAGTAGACTTAGGAGCCTAGAGATGAGGAGGATGAGCCTGACTGAGTGAAGCTATATGAAGCTTCTTTTACCTTAATGACCATTATGTCGATTCCAAATCCCTAAAGCAAATTCAGTTCTGCAAGAAATGCCCTTTGCTGAGAAGGCTTCTGACCTGTCTTGTTTCTCTGATTATTAGATCATTTTCCCAACTGGTTTGTAGAAATCATATTTGAGGTTCTGCATCAGCAGGTTTTTGTTTTGTTTTGTTTTTAACAAAGGAAATTTAAATTTTATGTATACTGGACCATTCTTCAAACTCTGTGACTTGGGATTCACAAGAACTGATTATACTTGAAGGTGGATTGCCATTTTACAACATTAGTATCGGAGCCAGTGAAGTGTTATAAAAGTGTGGATAGAATGGATTCCTACAGAATCTGTAATTCTGTCTTGTCATTGTTTTAGTATACATAAGATTGCTGCTTTTCCTTAAAGTTGTCACTTATGTCTGTGACCAGGTAAAAGGAGAAAATAGAAAACAAGTCACTTTCTTTTTTCCTGGAAGAGTCGAATTAGTATCTAGAAAATCCAAATGTGAGAGAAGACAAGATGGCGACTGGAGAGGAGGTTCCTAAAGCCTCTCCCAGAAAACACAATTGAACGGCCGACCAGGAGCCAAGAAAGCGGACCCTGAGTGATAAACCGGCTGCTGAGAAATCCACAAATCGCAAGTAAACCTGAAGGCTGGCGAGAAAGGGGCGAGTCGGGGAGAGGGAAGGGAGCAGAGACAGACCACGCGGGACGCGATCCCTGCTGACTATTCGGAGCTGCGCAGTTTGGGGGAGGGGAGAGAGACTGGGAAGCTGGGGACGGAAGGAGTTTGGGAGCCAGCCTCTGG
>PVJL010014891.1:8947-26401 GCA_004026885.1 Lyroderma lyra
TTTTTTTTTTTTTTTTTTTTTTTTTTTTTTTTTTTTTTTTTAATTCATTTTTATTGTTAGACTTATTGGGGTGACATCTGTTAGCAAGGATTACATAGGTTTCAGGCATACAATTCCACAGTGCATTGTCAACTTGATGCATAATAAGTTCACCACCTAATGTGACCCCTCTTTCCATCCCCTTATGTTTCCGGTCTTATGCTTAGGTCTTCTATCCATTTTGAGTTAATTTTACTATATGGTGACAGATAGAAGTCTAGTTTATTCTTTTGCATGTGGCTTTGAAATGTTCCCATTATGATTTATTGAAGAGGCTTTCTATTCTTTATTGTGTGTTTTTGGCTTCTTAGTTGAAAATTTACTGCCCGTATATATGTGAGTTTATTTCTGAATTCTCAGTTCTATTTGTCTTTCTGTCAATAGTATGTTGTTTTGATTATTGTCACTTTGTAGTATAAATTGAGTCAGGGAGTGTGATACCACCAGCTGTATTCTTTTTTTCTTAGGACTTCTTTGGGTATTTGGAGTCTTTTGTGATTCCTTAGAAATCTGATATTTGTTTTTCTATTTCCTTAAAAATTGCCATTGAGATTATAATGGGGATTGCATTAAATCTGTATATTGCTTTGGGTAATATGGCCATTTTAACTATGTTGATTTATTTAATCCATGAACACAGAAATATTTTTATTTCTTTGGGTCTTAAGTTTTACTTTTTAAGTAATGTTTTGTAGTTTTCAGTGTATAAATCCGTCACAACTTTGGATAAGTTTGTTCCTAAGTATTTTGTTTTTGTTTCAATCAATTGTAAATAAAAATATTTTTGAACGAAGAGAAGGCAAGATGGTGATTGGAGACGAGGTCCCAAAAGCCTCTCCCAGAAAACATAATTGAACGGCCGTCCAGGAGCCAAGAAAGAGCACCCTGAGTGAGAAAACGGCTGTTGAGAAATCCACAAATCGCAAGCAAACACATGAAAGTTGGTGAGAAGGGGGTGAGTTTGGGAGAAGGAAGGGAGCAGAGACTGCAACAGGATCTGAGAAGTGCAGTTCAGGGGAGGAGAGAGGCCATGCAGGAGCTGGACTTTGGAGCTGCATGCTGGGGACAGAGTTTAGGAGCCAGCCTCTGGAACTTTTGAGCAGTGGAAGGGCTGAGCGAGGACTCTGAACTACAGTGACAACACCCCAGTTCTAGGTCCCCTGGAGACCTAAACAGGGCTGCAGTTCCTGTTCCCAGTCCGCTGCAAAGGTGACCCTACTGTCTCAGGCCAGGCCCACAGCTTTGGACTTATGAAGTATGCACTTCCTCGTGCACCCCAGGGTTCTGAAAGCAGTGTGAGCCCATAGACAGCCAGATGCTGAATCAGAGCTAGGAGGAAAGACTGATTTTGATAGCATTCAACCGAGCCAGCAGAAACAAGCCTCTGACCAGCTTCCCCAGCAAAGGGCAGAAGGCAGAGCCACCTTTGGAGAGCCTTTTGTTGGCCTCTCTCCAGGATATATGCGCATAGCCTCCAAACGCAGTAGGAGATCAGAAACAAGAAACAAACAGTCCCCTGTCCCCCAAAACTTGACCCCCAGTACCACCCAGTGTCTGCCCTACAGCAAGACACCACAAAAGCAATAAACTGGGCACTGAACATAAAGCCCTCATGTCAAAGAGGAAGAACCCAGCGCACAGGATGAATTCCTTAAAAACTAAAACTCCTCAGAAAGAACATGAAATTTACCCAGAAGACAGCTTGTTACCAGGAAGGGTCTCATTTAAGTGACGGAGAATTTAAAGCTGCCATTCTAAAGGCTGGGAGAGAAATGAAAACCTATTGGCAGAACACCAGACCTGAGATAAATAACATAAAAAAGGATATAAACGACATAAAAAAGGAACTCTGTGAACAAAAAGAACAATTTAACAAAGAAATTCAAAACATAAGAAAGATTGAGACGGAAATACGAGAAATAAATAATACCATAAAAGAAGTGAGAAATGAAATAACTTCCATAGGAAACAGGACCAACCAGATGGAGGAAAGAATTAGTGATATTGAAGAGCAGAATAAGGAAATAGCTCAGAAAGAGGAAGAGAGGGAATATAGAATCAAAAGGATTGAAAGAACTCTGCAAGAACTATCCGACTCCATGAGACAAAACAACATCAGGATAATAGGAATAGAAGAGGGGGCAGAGCAATCTACATAGAGCATACTCAAACAAATCATAAATAAGAAATTTCCAAACCTATGGAAAGATCTGGAACCCCAAGTTCAAGAAGAAAACAGGTCCCCCAGATACCTGGACTCCAACAGATCTTCTCCAAGTAACATGGTACTAAAGATGTCCAAAACTAAAGACAAAGAGACAATTCTCAAGGCAACCAGGGAAAAAAGAACTATAACCTTTAGAGGAAAACCCATTAGGCTGTCATCAGATGTCTCAGCAGAAACTCTACAAGCCAGGAGAGAGTGGAATACAATATTCAAAAATTTAAAACACAGAAACTTTCAGCCAAGAATAAATGATCCAGCAAAATTATCTTTCAGATATGAAGGTGGAATAAAGACCTTCTCAGACAAACAGAAGCTGAGGGAATTTACCAGCACAAGGCCAGCACTCCAAGAAATACTGAAAGGGGCTCTTCAGCCTGAAACAAAACATCAGGAAAAATGGAACAATGTTGGGGCAACAAGAAAGAAACAAAAATAAACAAACAAAGAAACAAACCAAAACAAAGAAAGAAATAAGTAATGGCCACAGGAAATACTCACATATCGATCATCACTCTAAATGTTAATGGACTGAACTCACCAATAAAAAGACACAGAGCAGCGGACCGGATTAAAAAACAGAACGCATCCATATGCTGTCTCCAAGAAACACACCTCAGCTGTAAGGACAAACACAGACTCAGAGTGAAAGGATGGGATACAATACTCCAAGCAAATGGTAACCAGAGAAAAGCAGGAGTGGCCATACTGATATCTGATGAAATAAACTTCAAGTTATAAAAGATAGTAAAAGACAAAGATGGTCATTAATAATGATAAAAGGCACAATGCAACAACAAGAAGAGTTGACACTAATCAACATATATTCTCCCAACCAGTATGCACCAAAATATACAAAAAACTACTAACAGACTTGAAAGGAGAAACTGATGAATACACAATCATAGTGGGAGACTTAAACACCCCACTAACAGCCATGGACAGATCATACAAACAGAAAATAAATAAGAAAATGAAGCTCTAAATGACATATTACAGCAATTGAACATTATTGACATTTACAGGACACTTCATCCAGCAAAAAGAGACTACACCTTCTTTTCTAGTGCGCATGGAACATTCTCAAGACAATAAAAATGAATTTAAAAAAAAGATCCATAACACTGGACACTGCTGCATGAAACAGGGGTGTCACTTTGTTCAGCTCCCAAAAGTCCACAGTCATTTGCCAACAGCCATCAGGCTTTTTCACTGGCCATATGGAAGAATTGTAATGGCTATGCATTGGGCAGATTATCTGGGCTTCTTCAAGCTTGAGAATGGTACGACCAATCTCTTCATGCCCTCCTGGTATTGCTTTGTATGCATGACACAGGTAGCCGGGGGCAATACCAAGGGGACATGATGGGGATGTCCCTGAACAATAGTCTTTACCACTCGCGTACGCAGGCAAATTTCTCCCATCATTGTAGAGATCGCCAATCCTTGCAGCACATCCACCCCTAGAATATATTCGGCAATAGGGGAGACATGGACTTTATAGTCTTGTGGGGGCAATTGCCCTATGCTCAGGGTCAAAACTGCTTGTTTGACCCATATCATCCCACCTCCATATTCCTCCATGGGGGTCGTAGGACTGCTAAAGTGATGCAGATTTCCATACAGCAAAGTGCTATCAGCTCCAGTGTTCACAAGGGCTAGTACCCGCTGAACATTTTGGGGGTACCAGTAAATAGCAAGTTCAACATGTGGCCCTTGGTCCCCTGGGTCTCCCCTCAGTTGGGTACTTCAGACAGACCCCTAGTCTGGATAAAAATCAGTCAGTCTCAACTCCCGAATTGGGAGTGTAACAGCCGGCAGGGGAGTAAACTGCTGCTCAGGTTTCAGCTGCTTCCACAGAGCCAGCAGCACTCCCATAGGCTGATGCTCTATTTTCTCTGAGGCTACTCCTGCAGCTAATAGATCAAACCACATCTGCTTTCAGCTCACTCTCACTGCAGGCTGAATGGCACCCTTTTGAGCCCTTTTATTCCTTGGACATCTTTTTGGTGGGGGCCTCTTGGGGCCCTGTAGTGGCCTCAACTGGCCGCCTTTTTTCTTTTGCTTCACTTCCACATCCCCCAATTGAGCTAGGTCGGCTGTTATTTCATGTACCTGCCAAACTACATAGGGAGCCAGAAGAGTTGCCATAGTCCTGAAAGTTCCTGGGAGTCCGGAAGCTAGCATGAGGTACTTTATCTTAGTGGTAAAAACTTCCTCATTAGTGCTATTGTAGTTTACCCGAAACATCATCTGTCACATGCCCATCTCCCGTATAATTTGCAGTAGGTCTGAGTACGTGGACCAGTTGCTCACAGTCTCAGGCAATTCACTGGCATCAGCCCAAACCATTCGGGCTGCTGCCATTAACCAATTGATTAGGGAATGATTCCCTGTGTCATGGTTAGTATGGGCAATATTTTGTAGCCTTTCCCTCAAGGAAGGGAGTACCATAATGGAGGCCAGTTGGGATATTTCATCAGGGGTCAACTCTGTTCCTTCCGCCCCCTCATCTCATAATAGCCAGTCCGGTACAGTTTCCCCAGCCCTTTGTCATACCTGCTTCATCAATTATTGTAATTCAGGGGGTGGGTACGCAGTCATTGTATGCTGCCTGGCCTGGGGGGCCCCCTGCGGCTGACCCCCTGGTCCCATTTGCTGCTCCAGCTCAATCTTCCATTGCAGTAAGGGGCAAGCCTGCAATACAGATATCGGGCTACCTGCCCTGGAGGACTGTACAGACTACTCTGCGCCCTACAGCATATGTTCAGCAGCTGCCAGGTGCCCTTCCAGTGTTTCCTCCTGGTGCTGCAACTGGCGTACCTGTTGATCTTGCTCCTGCATGTCCCAGCTGGTGTGCCGCAACACTGCTAGAAACATCCAGGTTACCCAGCTGGCCACCTTTGAGTGTGCCAGCAGAACATTCAGCCCCATAGATTCCAGGGCCTTCTTGATATCCTCAGGTGTTGGACTAATCGCATCCCAGTCTTCCAGAGCTGTCCATGTGGCCAGATACATGGCCACTGGGTGCCATAGGGAGGTGGCAGGCCACATTTCTTGCACCTGGGGACCCTCAGATGTGCTGGGAGTAGTACTCACCTCATTTTGCAGACTACGCCAAATGTCATTGCCAAGGTTTCCAAGCAGGGCAGGTTTCAGAGCTGACATAGAGGGACCGTAAGCACACCAGCAAGCAAGCCACTTCATTGCGCACCTGGGACTATATATACGTATTCAAATAAGTGTCATCTTACCACATCTGTCCAGTAGCAGTTGTTTGTGTTTTCATGGTTACAGAAGGCAGTACATGCGCAGTAAATTCAGCCCCAAAATTCCTCAGCCCCAGACATGGACTGATTATACCAAGGTCAAGCCTGGGTGGCAGGCCTGGCTTTAACCCTTTACAGTTGGTCTGGCTGTAATTCGTTACTGCAGACTTGTCTTTAACCCTCTGGGGACTGACAGTGAGGGTGGAGCTATGAACCCTTCCCATAAACTACTCTTCTACCAATCATTATGTACAGTTTTAGAACAATCCATTTGCTATGTTTCTAGAACTTTCCCAAACATATAAATACATCCATAGCCAGATTGTTTGATAAGTTTAATTATTGACTAAGTAAAAGTAAGTTTGTTATACTTAATTTTTATTCTTTTGAAGTAGTTTTTTATTCAATGTTTAAATACCTGACCATCCTTATCAATATTTAAGTGTTATGAATATTGTAAAATTAAATCTGTTGTTGTTACTTTTAGAATAGTAATTTTTCTTTCCATACTTATTACCTCATTTCCACTATTTTACATTAAGATAAACACTAAACAAAAGTGTCAGAATTTAAAAACAGTTGTTTTAAAAACAAGGGTACAATTTGATAAATGGGTTTAAAATGGGTACACAAGTGGGAAAGGGTTGGGAATCACTGATATAGAGTGTTAAATAAGTCTTTTATATTTAAAAAATTTATATATTAGTACACATTTTGCTTTTATCATTGATGTTAAAAGATGGTTTACTGTCATACTTGTTTTGGGTGTGTAAGCCAGATTCCCTAGCTTGTTCATAAACTACCTGAGGACACAAATACAACTTTTATTTCCTTTACAGCATCAGAAATTTATAAAATTGATAAATATTAATAAATTGAACAGTAGTAAAATGTTTACAAACTGTTCTCTGATTTGTAGTATCAAGAGGGAAGTTAACAGATATACAAGGTGTGATAAAAATACAATAAATACATTAATAAATAAACATTTATTACAGTAAAACACGCATTGCCTTTAATCCCCCTCAAAATACTTCCCCTCACTTCTAACACACTTATTCTATCATTCTTACCACTATCTAAAGTAGTCTGAAAGTCCTCTTTTGTAGAATATCTTTAGTTGCACTGTTGTGGCTGCCTCAGTGTACTGAATCAATTTAAAACACTTTCATGTTCATTTTGACTTTGAGGAAGAACCAGAAATCACAGTGCCAAATCCTGTGAATAAGGTGAATAAGTATACATCATAATGTTTTTTATTTAACAGCAATTTATGTTAATGTATTTTTCGTAATCTATTAACATGATTTACGTCACACTTTAAAACACACCTTCTCTCAAGCATAGTTAACAACTAACTGACTGCACTGAACAAGTTGAAACTTGTTACACACTGTTACTTAGGTTTGATTTGCTGCTTCCCATATCTATGATCCCTGACTTTTCATTTGATGGCACTTGGCAGCAGTATTCACCATCACTGTATTTTTTTATCATACCTCATAAAAGATCAAAAACAATAGATTTAGTTTTGTCAATAATAAAGTTGATTATTTTTGTGATATACAGGCATCAGCTAAGACCGAGATACTACAAAGTATCTATTCAAAAATTACTCTTTAATTTTTTTATACAGCTGCTTTTTCAGATCTGGTAATGAATAAAAAAATGATGCAATTTGTTTCAACTTATTTTTCTTGCTTTTCTTCTCATCTGACAGATAAGCTAATGAACAGTGCAATTCCCAAAGAGTGAACAATAGAAGGGAAAGAATATAGAAAGTATAAGAAATCACCAAAACCTGGGGGTAAGGGATAGATACCTGAGGTTTATTATTAAAATTTGAATGAATATTATGCCATGATTAATTTTATATTCTATGAGTTTGACCTATGTATCAATTCTTTGAAGTAAAAACGCTCAGGAAAAAATTTTCATCAAATAAAAAATCATGTAGATTGGTAAATGGAAATATTAATTGCTTTTTAACTACTGATAGCAATGCTGTCTTTTGATTAAGACTTCATTTTCATTTTAAAAATTTGCAAACATAGAAAATGATAAACAGCTTGGAATCAGGGAACTATTAGGAGACTTATAAGAAGTCATTTAGTACTAAGGAGTGCTGATAGATGTTTTCCTCCACTGTAAATGTTTTTGTTACATTAGACATATCCAGATATAATCCATTTTGTGTTGTCACATGGTATCTCATCTCCATCATTCTTGACATTGCACACACAGATGTTGACATTTTTCATTCAGTGGATATAGAAGTAGAAGAGTGTTCAGACATTCGGTTTGAACAGTGTGCTGTTATTGGATTCTCAGCAGCAAAAAATGATTCTCTAAAATTTTGGAAATTTTTGAAAAGAACATGAGGAAAGAAAAGAACATTTTGAAAAGAAATTTTTGAAAAGAACATTTTGAAAATAAAATGTCAATGAAATATCACCATTAATGAATCACCTTCCCAGATGAAGCCTGAGTTTTGAATATCTTCAGCTGAGATGATCCTCATAGTGGTATTCCATTGACTCCCTTTTGTTCTCAGGGTCATAATGATGGACCCAAGTTTCATCACTTGCAATGATCTTCTTTAAGAAGTCCTTACCTATTTTTTCAAAAAATTTAAAACCTTGGAGGAACTTTCATTTCTGGTAAGAACTCAATAACAGCCTGCTGTTTGAACCAAACCTCTGAACACTATTTCATTTCTAGTGTTTTTGGTGAATAATGTCAGCATCTGTGGTTATAATCTCAAGAAAAATGGAGGGGAGATACCATGTGAATACATAGAACAATTTATATCTATATATCTAATGTAACAAAAAAATGTTACAGTGGAGGCAAAATTTATCAGCCCACACTTGTACATTGTTCTTGAGTACAACACCAAAAGAAATATTAAAACATTATTTTTCTTAGGCACTATAAGCATTACAATTAGAAATATACTACTTACACTATATAGAGCTCCATATAAATTCTTGTGAAGATCATTTACTGCCTCTATATTAGACAAATGTAATTTTCTTTCTTTCTTTCTTTCTTTCTTTCTTTCTTTCTTTCTTTCTTTCTTTCTATTTATTTATTTAGTCCTCATCATGGTTATGACAGAGTAAGCAGGAAGATAAGATGTGAGCTGGAGAGAATTGTCCTGGTTCATTATCAGCTGGCTGTAAATTAAAAAGGCAGGGAGGAGAACTTGCCTGTAAGGACCATTAACAGATGCCCTCAATCTAGAAGTAAACCCTGGTCTGTTATTGGCTTTTCTCAAATTGAAAGAGGACAAAGACCCACCTACTCAACCAAAGGCCCTACTTAGCAAAATTATATTGTTATGTAGCTTTGGCCCTTTTCAGAAGGATCACACCAAAAAAGAAAGGGAGAGAACCTTATACCCAGAGATACTAACAATACCAGCCAGGGTTATCATTGGAAACCTCCCATAAATCCTTTGGCTTGGAGGGAACTCTTTAGGCTGTCTGAACCTGAATGAATTTCTTAATGGAAAATCAGCCTTTAGAAGCAGCTGCCCAGTAATTTTGCTCCCCAGAGTGAAACTAAACTAACATTTTGGCAATCACAAACACCTGTCTAGTCAGAACAAAATAAGTGTTTTTTTTCTGTTGTCTTCTGTATCTGCGGAATTTTTGGTTTTGTGTAAATTGTGACCTTTTAGAGTTAATGTCCCTGTAACTGATGCCAAATTAAGGGGTAATTTGCATGTTTTGGACTGAAGAAATTAAACCAAGCATCCAGAAACAGTGTTTCTTCAGTGTCACTGTGTCTATTTATATATCCAAATGTGTGTGTGTGTGTGTGTGTGTGTGTGTGAGAGAGAGAGAGAGAGAGAGAGAGTGTGTGTGCGTGCGTGCGTGTGCAGTTGTTTTAATTTTAATATCAGCAATGGGATCTAAAATCTTAGCTCCAACTAAAGGTCTGTTAGATAGGATATTGAATAAATGTCAAACTTGTAGTTTTAGGCTATAAAAATAAAGAAAATTGTTGCTCAATTAAAATACTGGTTGGCCTCTGTATATATATTATAGATTCCAAGGAGAGATGTCTTTTCAATAGTTTTTTTGAACTCATATGCTATTTGTAGTTAGAACTGTTTTGTCAAAGAATCAAGGAACTGGTTTTTATGATGTGATACAATAAAATTTCTTAGAAAGGTAACTAAACTGATAGTGCAGAGAATGGGGGAATCCACTTATCTCCTGGTTCCCTTATAATTAGACACCAATGCCATCTTCAGAAACTAAGTGGAGAAAAAAGTAAAAGTCTTATTAGTTTTTTTTTCCTCACTCTGGTAATTTTAGAGGTCATACAGACAGCCAAAATGTAAACAAAGCTCTGTCTGAGGTGGCAAAGAATGTAAATGTGCCACTATCTCCTGAGTCAGAGGCAACAACAAAAAAGAAAGAGTCATTTTTGTAGTCAAGCCTCCCAAGCCAGAACTTTAGCCTCCTCAAAACTGCAGGGGACAAATAATAAATCTTACATCTTCTTCAAAATTGCTTTTATTGTTCTTTGTTTGCAGATTTGCCAATAAAAATACTAATTTTTCATCTTTTAGTTGTCAGTAAAAAATAAAGTTTTGAAGGTTGTAGATACAAATTAAGACATGTAGTTTTGAGGTTCTAAAGAAGGCCAAAGACATTTGTTTTAATGTCAACTGACACAGGGAAAACAAGGAAAGAACAGTGAAATCTGAGATAGGACAAAAAGAGAACTCACACTAGGTAGTGAACTTATTATACAACAAGTTGACACTGCACTGTAGAATTGTACACCTGGAACCTATGTAATTCTTGCTAACAAATGTCACCCCAATAAGTCTAAAAATAAAAAAAAGACCAGAGATGAGGCCAGACATTTCAACACAGTAATAGAAAGACTAAGGCTGAAGTCAGCTCAGGGCCACCCGAGGAACTCCAGAAGAACACCAGGTAAAGGAACCTTCTTTAGATGTAGAAGCCCTCATCCCTAGAACAGGGAGCATCCTAGTCCTCCAAAGCAGCTGTGACCCCTATGCAAACTAGAAGAGCACAAAAGGAGGAATTTTTTTTTGTTCCAAAAGGAATAGGAACCAGCTCCCTCCCCTCAAATGGCTGTAATCAACTAGACTGTGTCCAAGGTTTCCAGCAGCTTCCAAAGAAAAGGCTATTCTCATGATGGGGGTGGGGTGGAGGGTAGAACTATGAGTGACACCTGACATGGCAGGTAAATTAATTTGTGGATTAATGTTAGGAGCCATTTATTCTGTCTTAGCCACTAACTTCAGACTTATTTCCTCCAAAACCTGCTTGGTTATAGGAATAGATCTGGGTTTTTACTCAGTCTTTTTCTTGCCAGTTGCCTATACCTTAGAGATATGTAGATCAAGCCAATTTGACTCTAAAATGACAACTCTACACACAGCCAGCAAGGAAAACTTAAAGCAGTAGTTCTCAACCTGTGGGTCATGACCCCTTTGGGGGTCAAACGACCTTTTCACAGGGGTCGCCTAAGACCATCAGAAAACATATCAGATATTTACATTACCATTCATAACAGTAGCAAAATTACAGTTATGAAGTAGCAACGAAAATAATTTTATGGGGATCACCACAACATGAGGAACAGTATTAAAGGGTCACAACATTAGGAAGGTTGAGAACCACTGACTTAGAGGGAAAGGACAAAGATTAATATCAAGGGTAAAGAAAGGTCACTCTGCTTTCTTCTAAGGGATCACAATAACCAATATAAGTGGTCCCTGCAATGGACAGCATTTAGGACATATTGGATAAGATACTCTCTGAGATATGGACAGATATTAAGAGTTATGAAGGCTACAGGCTAGCAAAGAATTGCAGGGTCCATCCCAGAGTTCAGAGTAACAGCTGCTTTAAAAGGTGGCTACATCATATTGTTACAGAAGAAACAGGCTACCATGGAAGTCAATCAGCACTTAGAGTGTTGAAGAACCAGTTTATTGTACCAACAGGCTCAGAGGAGTTAGTCCCCAAATGTTGAGCCTCAACTAACATGCTTTTTGGATTCTTACAGGGTTGTGGTGGGGGCTGGCTGATTCGGTAAGCAAGCAGGGTTACAAGAAGCTAAATGCATACATTAGGCAACTGGTGGAAAGAATACGGAAGTGGGAGTTCACAGAATTTACATTAAATGGCTTTGTTCATAATTTTTCATTTCATTCCCCCCTTAGATGCCCTTATAACTCTGTTCATGGGGCATCACCATATATCTCCAACTCGGTGTAGGCCAGGGGCTGGTATCCCTGTAGGCTTAGTACTTGAGCAGTGGTTGCCCTGTTTACCATGGTTTCAATGAACTAGGTAATAGCTCAGAGGATACAGGAACCTAATGTGATGGTGAGCAGGACCATTAGCAAGGGGTCAGCAAGGGGTATTAACCATTAAGTCATTTTTTAACACTTCTAAGGTCCAAGGGTTTTCTAGCTCTGTTTTTCTTCTCTGAATACACTCCCTGAGGTATTTTTTAACCTTTTTGGCTATTACCCTGGACTGGTTTATAAAATAGCAACATTCTTCTCCTAGAAACTTGTAGGTTCCCCCTTTTTCTGCAGTGAGTAGATCTAAGGCTCTTCTGTTCTGCAGTGCTACTGCCCCAGTGTAAAGGGGTGCCCCCAACCAGTCCTATAGATAAGAGCAGAGTCCTGTGGATAGGAGTAACAACTGGCAGGTCATTACAGTTCTACTGCTAGTTGGAGCTCCAGGCACCACCAGTGAAGGTCCTTTGCGTCCTTCACTTGGTCCTGGGCTGGACATTTGACACCTTCTACAGTGTTATTTTCAATGGTCACACAGGATCGGCTTGGGTCATCCAGTTCTCTGATGTGTCCCCGGTGTCAGCCTTTTTGACCTGAAGGATTCAGGGTGCTGTACCTGAAATTTTAACAGCAGTCAGAGTAGCCAATATAACCATGTGTGGGTCTGTCCACACAAGTTGTAGGGGTACCTTTTCCAGTCCTTAACCCAGACCATATCTACTGGATGGTTGGGGTGTATCTGGTTTCCTAAAGGAACTGGGGCCCGATCTAAAACATCTCAGCTTATTGTATGAAAAGTCTTTCCTAACATTTGGAGTTGGGTCGACAGACCTAGTTCCTCTAGTTGTTGAGGGTCACCCTTAAGCCTACTGATGATAGATGGGGGTTTCCCATATAAGATTTCAAATGGAGAATATCCTGAGGGTCCGGGAACACACCAGACCTGTATAAGGGGGAAGGGTGATATATATACCCATGGGAGTCCCATTTCTTGACAGAACTTTAGCTAGCATGGTTTGGAGGGTTTGGTTTATGCTTTCCACTTTCCATGAGCTTTGAGGTCTGTAGGCAGTGTGTAACCTCCAACTGATTTTCAGCAACTTTGTTATGGTTAGAATAACATGAGATATAAAAGTAGGTCCATTGTCTGACCCTATTGAAAGGGGAAGCCTATAAGAAGGTATTATTTCTCTTGCCAGGGCTTTTACAACCTCTTGTACCTTCTCAGTATGAGTGGGAATTGTCTGAACACATTTTGAGTAAGTGCAGACTAAAACAAGTAGGTATTTATAGCCTCCACATGGCTTCACCTCAGTAAAGTCAATTTCTATGTCTTTGAGGGGAACCTTTCCAGTGAATGGGATTCCTGGGACCTGTTTAGGACCTTGTGCCACATTGATTTTAGCACAAGTAGTGCATGTAGTGCTAAGGGCACAGAGGGTCAGGAGCCTGGCAATATCTAGTAATATCTAGTGAAGCCCTATTTGAGAGTCGTCTTTCCTCAATGAGTCAGGTCATGGTATTGTTTGACCATGTGATAAGCTAATCCTCTGGGAATGAGAAGTTTCTTGTCCAGTAGTTGCCACCAGCCCCCATTAGTCTGGGTGCTCCCCTTGGCCCTTGCCTATTGGTCTTCCTCTGGAGTATACCTCAGATTTTCCAATAAGTTTGGCACTAAAAGTACCTTGGAAGCTGGGTCCAGATTTGAGGTTGTCCTTGTCTGGGCAGCAGCTTCTCATGCTGCCTGGTCCACCAGGTGGTTCCCCTGACTGATTGGCTCAGTCCCCCTTTGATGTCCTTTGCAGTGCATGATGGCTATTTCCTTCTATTGCCAAAGAGCTTCAAGTAGCTGGTGAATTTCTTCTTTGTTTTTGATGTCCTTTCCTCTGGCTGTAAGTAGCTCCCTTTCTTTGTAAATGGGTCCATGCATATGTAAAGTGGAGAAGGCATATTTGGAGTCAATGTAGCTGTTGACTTTCTTCCCCTCCACATACCTTAGTGCCTGAGTTAGGGCCCATAGTTTTCCCTTTGGGCTGACCATCCTTGTGGCAGTGCCTCAGCCTTGATAATTTGGTCTTGCATATCTGGCCATTTGTTCCCCATTGTGGATGAAGCTGCTCCTGTACGTGAAGAGTCAGGCATGGGGAGGGGAACATCAGTGAGGTCAGGCCGGCTGGAGAAGATTTCATCCTTGGTTTCCTCACAGTTATGGTCAGGTAAGCATGCCTCCACAGGAAGGAATGTGGCTGGATTCAGGGTGCCTACCACTTCCAACATAACCTGTGGGCTCCCACACAGCAAGCCCCAGCAGTGTGCTATCCTGGCACCAGTGAACCACTGGCAGCCTCAGCCATTTATTAAGGCCACCACCACTTGGTGGACCTTCACATGGACATTCTGACACAGGGCAAGCCTGTCAGCCTCCCAGATGAGAACAACTGTGGTCGCAAGTTCTCAGAGGCAAGGGTCCATTTGGCAGCCATTACATCAAGTTGCCCAGACAGGCAGGCCGTGGATCCCCACAAGGGTCTGACAGCCTGGCAGAGGACACGCAACA
Organism: Lyroderma lyra; assembly: GCA_004026885.1. NCBI lineage: Eukaryota > Metazoa > Chordata > Mammalia > Chiroptera > Megadermatidae > Lyroderma > Lyroderma lyra. The sequence goes on from PVJL010014891.1 coordinate 23,338, forward strand.
CCATGTGTCCCTTTAGGTTGCATTGGCTGAATGGTGCAGTTTACATTCAGTTTTTGGGGGCCCCAGGTTCCCCATAAGAGCACTTGGTATGTGGCTGCATGTTGGGTCAAACATAGCCTCCTTCCAATGGATTCTGGGTCCAGCTGAGCAGGCTCCAGCTCATAAAGAGTGGAGGCTGATGGTGGGGGACTCTCACGTATGTTCACTGGTGCCCAGGGAACAGTCATAGCTGGTGGGGGGCACGGCAGGGTGTATGGAAGAGGAGCTGGTTCCTCATCTGGGTCTCTCAATTAATTGGCTTCAGTGGTCTTCCCCACTTTTGCAGTTGAGCTATTAAAACCCTGCACTCTCCTTTACTGTTTGCACGAAACCGAACCCAAGGAAGGAGAGTCCATACTGTTCGCAGCCATGACTCTATGTACAGAAACTGGTCAGGGTGGCCAGGACTCACAGTAATCACTTTATAAACTGTGAAGACGTTGGGGAGCCAACCTGTAAAATGGGCCAGTCAATTTCACAGAAAGTTTGGAGTTTTCCTCACATGAATTAGATACCATAGTCATCAGAATAACCTTCTTGAAGTTCTTGAGCATACAATCTAATACATTTGGCTTGGACTGGCTGGACCACATTTCTTTATATACCTAATGTGGTCCTCACAGGTGCCCTCCTATGTCCAGTGTCACAAAACAAAGGAGAGGAGCCCCTTGGAGGAGGCCTTTCAGATGCCCATCTGGCCGCATCCTTCATGGGACTTTAAGGCACATCTTGGCTATAGTGCACCCATATAAACCCCAGGTCTGGTTGTCCTTGAGAGGACAAGTCACCATTTTACCTTATGAGATCACCACGGAACCATAGGTTGGGGCCCACTCAGACTCTGTAGCTATAACCGTGGACTCACAGGCACAGTCACACAGTCACACAGTCACATATCCAATCCAACAGATGTTATCACATATCCCTCCCAGCCCTTAGATTTTCCCTACCTGGTATCTCACAGTGGAGATTTTAGGAGGTGATCAAGCTCCCCTTCCATCCGAAGATGGGCCTGACTGGGGTTTTTGTTCCAGGACCTTACCTTATCCAGAGACCTGATCACTAAAGTTTTAGTCCATCTCTTCGTGGAGTCTGGCTGATTCAGGTCACCTCTGGACATGGTGTCCCCCCACCTCAGGAAGGAGATCCCATACAAGTTCTTGGTAGTGCCACCTTGTTTGACTCGGTGGAACCTCTGCTTCCCATTGACTTCTGTCACCATTCCAGTGGTGCAATGGGGTAGCATGGTTGGCTTTCTGGTCAGGGAAACAAACTGTTATAGCAGAAACAGGCTACCATCGAAGTCAAGTGGCAATCAGAGAGTTAGGGAACCAGTTTATTATGCCGGTGGGCTCAGAGGAGTTACAGTCTCCAAATTCTAAGCCCTGACTAACAGGCTCTTTGGACTCTTCTAAGATTGGGACGGGGGCTGGTTGATGCAATAAGTAAGCAGGGTTACAGAAGCTAAATACATACATTAGGCAACTGGTGGAAGAAATGTGGAAATGGGAGTTTACAGAATTTACATTAAACAGCTTACAGAATTTACATTAAACAACTTTGTTCATAATTTTTTCATTTCAATACAGCTAGCAAGGGAAAAGGAAGGGACACGGATGAGACCCCAGCATCTTGCCCTTACAAACATGGGGGGAGGAAGGCAGAGGTATCTGTCCTGGCAAACAAGCAGTCAGTTGTGTATTAATTTCATAGCTTCAGGGAAATTATAGAAGCCCATGGTAAGGTGCACATAAATCCATGGCTTCAGGGCATGGGCACCAGTTCATGTCAGGGCTCTGAGGCAGGGGCCGCTTTGCCTCAGAAAGATTTCAGAGCAAGGAATTGAGAAAATGCCCTATTTCCTGCCTCCCACTTTGTCTTTTGTTATAGATGAGTAATCTGAACTTTGTCTCTTGGGGATCCCCACTCAGCTGTATTCTACTAAATTGGAAAAAGTTTGACCCTCAGACACTAAAATAAAAAGAAGCTCATCTTACTCTGCAACAAGGTTCAGCCTCAATATAAGTTAGATGATCAGGAAATCTGGCCAAAGAATGGTAGCCCAAATTATAATACCATAACAATTAGATCACTTCTGTCACTGATTGGAAAAATGGACAAAAGTTCTATACGTTGAGATCTTTGTGTCTTTTAGAGACAATTCTGATTTCTGCCACTCCTGAAGGATGGATCCCCATTTTGGAAGCTCTTATACTTTTATTTAAATTCATTTTTATTGTTAGACTTATTGGGGTGACATCTGTTAGCAAGGATTACATAGGTTTCAGGCATACAATTCTACAGTGCATTGTCAACTTGATGTATAATAAGTTCACCACCTAATGTGACTTCTCTTTCCATCACCTTAAATTTAGCTTCACTCCCTCCTCTCCCACCCCCTCCCCTTTCTCCCCTCCCTAACCCACTCAGCCCCAAATAAACATTAAACTATTGATTGTGTCCATGGGTTATTTGTTTGTTCATTTCTTTTTTTCTTTGCTTTCAGTTTTATATTCCGCATATGAGTGAAATCATGCAGTTCTTTGTTTTTTCTGTCTGGCTTATTTCACTAAGCATGATGATCTCCAGGTCCATCCATTTTGTCGCAAATGGCAATATTTCACCTTTTCTTACAGCTGAGTAATATTCCATTGTGTGTATGTACCACAGCTTCTTTATCCAGTCATCTGTCGCAGGGACCTTTGGTTGTTTCCATGTTTTGGCCACTGTGAACAGCGCTGCAATGAACATTGGGGTACATAATTCTTTGCGGACAAAGGTTTTCAAGTTCTTTGGGTAGATCCCCATAAGGGTCATTGCTGGGTGAAATGGTAGCTCCATTCCCAATTTTCTGAGTAACCTCCACACTGCCTTCCACAGTGGTTGTACCAGTTTGCACTCCCACCAGCAGTGTACCAGAGTTCCTTTTTCTCCACATCCTCTCCAGCACTTGTTATTCCTTGTCTTGTTGATAATAGCCATTCTCACAGGTGTGAGGTGGTATCTCATTGTGGTTTTGATTTGC